>CAVLJG010000005.1:78897775-79184015 GCA_963669975.1 Acanthoscelides obtectus
CCAGATTTTATGTTTTTAGCTATTGCTCCAGAGTTTTCAAATTACCGATTATATATTGCACATGATATGTTTATATGGAAACTAGACTTAAACGAAATGATTATCCCATCTCAGCCTGAACTTCTTGTCGATTATGTTCCTACAGAATTACGTCAATACACTTTACAACATATTTTCCAATCAACAAACGGTGACTTGATTACCATTGTGTCTCCAAACAACTATTTCTCAGCATCATTCCCTACCATTAAATTTCTTGATAATTTTTCAATTGATATACCCGATAGGGCTCGAATCAATGCTATTTTTCAATCAAACGCAGGACGGTCCTATACCTTTTATAATAATATGTCATATATAGAATTTTCTAACGATTTTACTGATGTGTTGAACAGAGGACGGATAAGAGACATATTTCCTGGGTTACCTGAAGTTTAGGGAAAAAATTAAAAAACAACCAGAACTGAACCGTGAAATACATAATTTGATTCTTGTCTGTCATGAACCAAATCAGTTGTCGAACAATGATTTGAGTCGATTAGTATCAACATCTAAAGTACTCCCTGATATGTAGTTTTATTGAAAATACCTCTGGTTTGCGAAATAATATTGTCGGAATTTCTTGTTGCAAGTTGTTCAAGCGCGGGTATTCAAAACATGGCACACACACACACACCAATCAACCTTATTGTTATATATACTATATGTTTCAATAAAATATCCATTATACTATTTTCATTTTGAACGGTATCATCCTGTATAATAATAACAGTACATCGTATACAGGTTATGAGACATTCTGACCGACCGACCGACCGACCAGAGGAGCCCACCACGCTATTTAGGTCACGCCTTGCTATATACGATTTAACGATATACCGTCGGTCCATCGATCCGCTATTTTTCGATGCACCCCTGTATACACGTTGCCCCCCGTAATCCACGCCAACACCAGACAGGTGCGACATCGGCGCCATCTATGCGCGAGATGCCCAACCCATCAATGGCAGCTGTCCAATGACGCATAGATTCCGTTAGGTTTGTACAGCGCCAAACAAATCGGCGCCATCTATGCGCGAGATGCCCAACCCATCAATGACAGGTGTCCAATGACGTATGACAGATGACGTTTTAACGCCATCTATGCGTGAGATGCCCAATGACGCATGACAGGTGTCCAATGACACACAGATTCCGTTTGGTTTGACAGCGCCATCTAGCGGCGGAATCCCCAACTCATGAATACAGATTCCGTCCAACAACCTGTCAATGGCGCGCGACGCCAGCGCCTCTGGTGGCGGATTTTGGAAGTTTTGAGACCGAATCCCCATAAGACATCTACTGGTATCCTTTTGAACAATTAACCTTTTGTGTTTTCGAAAATCTAGTTTCCATCCCCTTTTACGACAACCCTGTACTATTTGATATCCACATCCGGAATAAAGTGTAGAAGAGCAGACCTCCTACTATAAGAAACCTGTTACAAATCATATGCCAAAGGCAAAAATACAAGTTGCTATATTTAAAATATGCAAGTTGGCATCTACGTCTGATTCAACCGGAAGCACCACGATTTCGAAAGTGTGTTAGCCAAAATATTTCCACCAGCTATACTATAAACCTAAATTTTGTATGTGCCTTAAGTCAACTTTTTGAGTGATGAATGTCTGCAGTTTTAGGTGGGATATCCCGCATTGCTTACGTTCACTAGCACTGTCGTTCCATTTAGATGACGTTCAGCTCCTGAGCTAAAGCATCATCTGTGCAGCGCAAAGTTTCACCTACTTCAAAAACGTGACACTGCCACACTACCTGTATGTTATTCAAAATTTTAGGCATTTTTCTAAATTATGAGATATTAACACATTATCAACTGACTAATAAAATTCATGCACTCAATCTATTGCTCACAATTATTCATTAGCTATCTAGTAGCTATCCCTTTGACCAGCATATTTTATGGTACTTCGATATACGCAGCATAAATCATGCAGCTGTATAGGATATTTGCAATTAATATTGACCTCCACTAGACGCTCAAGCGAGAAAGTAATTACATTTACGCAAACCATAATGACGTTATCCTGAAAATTTCATATCAGTGCCGTTACTGAAAAGTCAAAATATGCAAAATACCAGTATAGAAGTTACGAATGGCAGATCTTATCCACTAGTATGGTCAAGGTTTGAATATCTCTCCTTCATGTTACGTTATGTTGCCGAAAACATTATGCAACTGGAGACAAAAAGGCCTTAAGTCGATTCACCTGAACTATGAAGAACATCCGACAAAGACCGCAATAATTTAGGGTACCAACAAGAACTGAATTTATCAGCGAAACACAAGTTGACTTTGAAAATAAGCTTGCAGGGAAGGGATAATACACACAACCTACCTTCAGATTGCCAAGAAACAGTATGCGGAACCAAGTCAAAAAGCTTGCATATGACAGCACAAGAGGTGTGCAGGCATGGGGAAGAATTCTTGTGACCATGCTTCACAAAAAGCAAAAAAATTGCTACAAATGAGCATGTATCAACCCCGTATATGGCTTCTTATCAGGAAAATGATTCAAAAGGGCATGAAGTCCCTTGTGGACGCTGACCGCTAGGTTATAAGAAGCAACAAGGCCGTAGGGCACCTAGATTGCAACCAGTAGAGCTAGTACAATACCGCCAGGGAAAATTTGTCAATCAGTACAAAGCTCAAGACTGTGCAACAGTTTGCAAAGAGGTACTGTGTGTCTACAGTCTGCGAGAATCAAAGGTTCGCTAGTTATTAACCTATCAAACAAGCTTAAAAATTGACACTTGAATAACCTAAGCCTAAAAACTCTTCGGGGTCTTGTAGGGAAAGGTTTGTACTTTAATGCAAACGCTCAAAAATAATAATTCCTAGTCGAGCTTTGGAGCATTGAAGGTGCCCAATTTAGGCTTTTTCAGATATCAAATCGCCTATAACCGGAGAGCTTTAGAGAAAAATTACTACGGACCTTTGTTTAGAATGAATGATACCAAAGAAGAAAAAAGATTGGAATTTACATTACCAGGAGCGTCATAATAATTTTTGGATTATTTTTAGATCATTTTAAGAGATCGTAAACTAAACAAGGCAATGCAACTAGAGGCATCGCATAATTTACAGATCAATAACACTGAGTAGGTTTTTCTGCTCTTTAACCGTTTTTTGTTTGTCATTCTGAACAGAAAAGAGGACCCTAGCAAATGTTCTCTAAAGTTGATCATATTCAAGATGTGAAAGATTTAGTGCCTAAGAAGCCTCAAAACGGGCGTCTTCGTTGTTTAAAAAGTCGATTGGAATAATGATTTTTGAGGGTTGTCAACTATCTAAGTCAGATCCCAAATCTCTGTCTGCGCCTCTGAAGAGCGTTTTAATCTTAGTTTATTTTAGAGCGCATTTTAACCTTGTTTGGTGGTGGCCTAACGAAAAGGCAAACTTTTAATTCTCACAGACTGTACAATAAGCATTAAAAGCTGTAATACCTTCTTGGATTACTATATATACAGGGTGACTTTGAAGTTGAGTCATTAATTTTCAGATAATGATTGTAGAAGGAAGATAAACCAAAATATGTGTGTAAAAATAAAAAAAAAATAAAAAAATTTTTTACCTTGTTTTATAAAGTATCCTCCCGACAAGTATTTCAGTGCGGACCTGTATTTGATCGTGAGGTCCCCTTGTGAGGTCTTAAGTCACTTGATTCACGAGCCCGTTGTACTACATTAACAAAGGCAGGAGGGGTTGGTTGCATTCGATTGGGAAACCGATCCGCATAAACATGTGCCATTTTTTATTTCGTTTGAGCCACGCAACAGACACTATTCACACGCCTTACCGACTGACATTGACTGTATGTATAACTGAACTGAAGAAAATAATTGTAAAACATCGTTCCAAATTCTTTCGCTTTTTTGTTTCCGATGCGATGAACCGAGGCGGATTATATCCGTTGTTGCCAAACACGAGCACATGATATTACGAGTATTATTGAACAGGGCGGTACTCAAACTTCCAAAGGGCTATAACTTTGTTACTTTAATTTTACCAGAAAAATGGTAAAGGAAAAAACATTTCTTTTGATCAGATCTACTCACTGTTAAAATAAATGACTCAACTTCGAAGTCACCCTGTATATGAACTTCAAATTTACGGGAGCTATCAAAACTGTGTTTGATTAACAGGAGCTTGTTCAGCTTTCCTTCCAGTATTTTACCAAATACTAATAATCCAAATAATATTCTCACAACTCCTAATAACAGAACTGATATAATTACCAGCAACAACACCAACTCCAATAACAATATAACCGCCATCCCAAATCCCAGATCTGGTTTTGCTATATCAAGGAACTGACCCCTACGCTGATCAGACTATGTAGCCCGTTGAACTGTTGAATTGCTTGCAAATCACTATAAACTGTATTTTTTCAAAGATGAAAGACAGAGTCCCGTTCCTTGGCTTAACCAACACAGTTTACTCTATAACTTGTAATAATTGCAACCAAATATACATACTTGTAGGTCAAACTTCCAGATCTCTAAAAGGAAGGATTTCATCACTCAAAAGTGATCCTAGGCTTCATCCCGAGAGATGTGCTCTGGCATCTCATGTCACTCTATGAACTACACAAGTATCAAAGTCCTTGATAAAGAAAAAACACCTATCCAAACGTTTATTCCTGGAAATGCCCCACATTTTCATGAATGACAACTGTATGAATAAGAAAACAGATGTTAAGCAACATTTACTCATATTTGCTAAACTGCGAAAAGTTGGAGCACTTCTCTCCAAATTTTGACTTTTCACAACCATAAATGGAATCTGGTTTTTTGGTCTATTCCACCCTTTCCCTCCAAAATTCCATTCCATTCAAATTTGAATAACTGTTTTCTCATAATAAAATATTAATTGTTTAATTCAATTGTTCATATCATCAACAATATAGTTTGTTCAACTGCCTCTGGTCTGTTGACAAGTTTTTATTTAACTTATCTTGATAAATCACACCATCTGAAGTGATTTGGCAACATAGCACACATTTCACAAACATTTTCGTTCCACCCATCGACACTGACACCACCAACCTTCTGTCATCTGTCAAATGTTTCATCCTACCTATGATCCTGTGCCACACCATTTTGTGCAGCATCAGGTTGTTCACGATGTAATTTTAACCTTCGTTCTAAGTATCTAAGTATTTTAATCCGTTTTGATTTGTGCCTGACATAGCCGTGTGTATTTTATATTAATTTTAACGATTGTACCATGTATCTAGCTTTCACCAGGCTACTTACTATATGTTTCCCTCAACTTAACCGTTAATAACATTTAGCAACAATCTCACATACTATTGTAAGTAATTTAAAATCATTTTGCACAATAGTTGCTATTTCTTCGCAATGTTATTGCAGCTCCTGATGAAGATGACAAAGTCCATTGAAAGCTAGAGACTAATAAAGTATAAAGAGTCCTCATTGCTTGAATTTTGTCAAAGTACCCAGCTAAAGGGGAAGCTTTACTTTTCACCTAACTGGTCTAGACGGCAATGACCACGTCTCAAGTTATATAAATATATATTTTTTTTGAGACGTGGTCATTGTCGTCTAGACCAGTTAGGTGAAAAATTAAAGCTTCCGCCTTTTGTTGGGTACTTCGACAAAATTTAAGCAAAGAGGACTCTTTATACTTTTTTTAATTCTCTCTAGCTTTCAATGGACTTTGCCAACATCATCAGGAGCTGCAATTACAATGATAACAGTAGCAACAAAAGTGTAAAATGAATTTAAATTGACTCAACTTACAGTAGTATGTGAGGATGTTGCTAATTGTTGTTTACGTATAGGATGAGGGAAACGTCCAGTAACATGGTGAGAGCTGGATAGATGGTACAATGGTCAAAATTATATAAAATATGACAAGACAAGTTAAAAACAGATTAAAAATTATTTAAAAAACATTAGAGCATTACATCGTGAAGCCACGTCCCATTGACCCTAAAGGGTGGATTACTGTCGATTTTTCTTTGAATCATGAAATATAATAAATACAAAAATCATATTCCCATTTCCTGAAGTATACACGGATCAAAAATATCAGAATTAATACTACTACATCTCAAAGGCACCAAGTTGCCGAATGAGCCTTGCTCCTTTCCTCCTCAGAGCTGTCCTCCATGTCGCTGCAGCGCGATGTGTCTGCCAGACAGATCCGTCTGACTTCAGTCTTCCATCCTAACATTGTCAAACTTCGTCCATCCAGAATTGGTCGATGCGACCGCTCCTTTGTCCCTATCGTATCGAGATTGTGGAACAATCTACAGGTACATAACGAGGCTTTTCCCAGTTCTGCTACACCTACGCAGTTCAAAAATCGTTTCAACAAAGTATCTTTAAGCTCCTTATAGCAGCCCCGGTGCCCTGGCATTTAGGGTTCTACCTGCGCGGCTGCTTCGGTGTAAAAAAATTTCTCGAAAGTTGGTGGCCCATTCTGGTCGCGTATCTCTTGAGGAAAAGGTGGTTACGTGTTCTTTAATGGATAAGTTATTTAGCTTTTGGTCCCCTTCACAACGACTATAGTCAGCAAAATGTGATTAAAAAATCCAGTCTCTAGGTTCTCGACGAATCTGGTAGAACTGTGAACCAGCGCGACGTGCTTTACCAATTCTGCTGTCGCATGCATAATCATAACTGGCTGTGATTATTTAAATTCAACCCAAAACAGGAAGGATCGTGACCGAACAAAGGATATATTTTATGTTTTTGCAATCGTTCATTAACTGACGAGGTCGATTCTAGAACAGATAATGACTGACTTGTTGCTATTGGTTGAATTTTGCATATAAATGTTTATGCATTTTTACTTCCCACACTAAGATGAAAGCTTGAACCATTAAACAAATTATTGACACTCCATAAAAAGAGAATCCCTTAATTCGCTTAGCTTGTCCTTAAAGTCGCAATCAAATTGATAAAGGACGTCTCAAAATTCTCACAATACAGTTTTTCATCTCTAGATCGATAGCTTTTGTTAAATAATTGAGTTTTGTATGAAACACCACACCAAGCAACTGGTCTCAGCTTCGCTGGCGTATACGTATTCTACTTGAAAATGGCTATGTTAGCTAACCTAATGCTATATTCCCGCGTCCAAAAAATTATCAGAGGTAAGATGATATACCGTAGCGTCATCTATGATAATTTGTATGTATGAACTTGAACTGTATGATGTTTGGTACGGGGTTAGACTATAGTCGGGAAAAGATGTGAGGCTGTGAGACACCTACTATTTTTTGAGATTCTCATTACACGTTTGATATTAATTTATTGTTGCACTACAACTTGAATAAAACATGTCCATTTTAAAAGTAACTATTGCGGATATTGTTTGGATGCGGGAACATAGCATTAGGTTGGATGACTTTTAGTACAGTATTTTAATCAATACGTATACACAATTTTTTTTAAGGAATGCGGCTGAATTTCGTTGATGTAGCGATGAACTTCCTCCTTGTAACCCCATAAAAAAGTCCATGGTGTCAAATTGCGTGAGCTAGGGAGCAATTCAACAGCGAAATGAAAGAGTAATCATCCAAGAAACATATCTTGCAGCAAATGAATTGCTTGACGGCATGTAGCACCGTCTTATTGAAACATCGAGATTACTTAATTTTGTCAAACGAGCGAATGTCAATTACTACCCCGTTCCGTCTACTTTATGATTAAATATGAATAAATAGCTAAATATGATTCTTTTCTACCAAATTTTAATCTTGGATGAATTTTGAGATGCCGTTTATACACCTGACGATATTACCTATGTGGTGTTGTGCGATCACGTGTTTGTGATTATGCAATAAAAAGGCAGGATATTCTGTTAGGTAATGTCACGTGCAAACTTACTGACCTATAAAAGGACGTGTTATTGAAATGAAAGGTGTCAAAAACACAATTGACAGTCTGCATATTCATGAAGCAAAGAAATCAATATCTATTAAGTGGTGTCACGTGGCATAAAAAAATAAAGGTATTCTTTGAACCATGAAGGTGGAAAAGAATTTTCATTAGTCCCGTATCATAGAATTTAATATAAGCACGTGTTCCGTTATATCTTCTATTGATAACACTTCATTCTAGCAATTACAGGGAACATATATGCTGGTTATTAGAAAAATTCATGCAGTACAAAGCACGTCTCAAATTTACATCGTAAAATTAAATAAAATATATCCAAGTTGCGTTTGGAAAACGTAATTAGTAGTTGAACGCAAAACAATTTTAAGCAGAGAAGCTAAGGTGTGGTTCACCAGATGTATGACATACCTGTATGTCCCAATATTTGTAAGGGATTCAGATATTTTGAAAATATAACTCACAATGAGCATCACCTACTGCAAGAACCAAGTTAATGTTTTTGTTTGAATACGAGTATAACGACTTCATATGGGAATGTTTCCCTTGTAGGATTGTTTGAGTCGACAATACTCCATAGTTCCACATACACACAAGCTATTTCTCCATTCAAATGATATTGAATTTTAAGAAAATAAGAAAACTGGAGCAATTTGATGATTTTGAATGTTTTATTTTTAGAACAGGTCAACATGTAACAGTCCATCAGCTCAGGAGGTTCACCTGACACATTCTATAAAAAGGGTTTTAAGATACTCAGCGTACCACATGACCTCTAAGTTTTGGCAAAGTACTGAATAGAAAGAAGGCATCTGAACCCGTGCGAGAGAATTTTGTCTACTTCTATGAGTAGTGCGTTGTGCTCTTGTTACTCGTATTTCTTTTTCACTCCCTCGACCGCTCCGATTTGAGGCGGACATTACACGTGGCGATTCAAATAAAAAGCCACGAGCATCTCTAAATGAATTATCATCCATTTCCAGCTAGCCTGCAGCCACGGGATCCGGTTGCCTCCAGATCCTTTAATCCTGCTTCAGTGTTCCTGATTTCTCTACTTTGCATCCGTCGTCGTAAACGATGCGTGGTCGCACATGACCAAATATACATACACAGTGATTAAAAAAACAGTACCAGTATTTTTTAAGAAAAATGTATATAAAAAAATTACAAAGGTATGGCTCTTTGGGGTTCACTGATCTTTGTCAATTTAATTGGTTCCTGATTCTGGTGTTACCACGACAACTACTGGTTGTCTATAATTTAGGATTTTGACCCTAGCTGTAAAATTGACCCACAAAATAGCTCAGCTGGTGGGAACAGAAGGTATAGTCACACATACGAGTACTTTATGATAACGTTCAACTTGCAGTGTGGGACTTTGTATCAGGCAACCATAAATGTTTTCGCTGACTTACGTACTATTAGGGCGTTTTTGCTACTTAAAGCTCGGGGGATTATAAGTACAGCTGCACTATTTCCCAGTGCTCGCTATTCTCAGAGTTTTATTTGCAAATAAGGCTATATTACATAAATGTGCGAGACAGCAATTATGTGAATCTTTCTTGTTTTCAAAGATATCGTACTGCTTAGTGGTTTACTATCCCTATTTAGATATTATAACAATAAATCGTATTCAAAGTATTATGAATACATATTGCAGATGAAAATTGATAAAATATATAAGTATCAGCTCCTAAGTCTGACTCATAGGGTTCTTTATTCAAAAACACCGTCATACGTAGAGGGAATATGCGTGGCATTAATGTTAGATATAGAGAGACTTTTTGAATTCTACGCCACAGCACATCTCTATTTCAGAGTACATATATTTACAATGCGATCAAATCATATAATTCTTTAGACCGCAATTTAGAAGAAACCAATTTTTTACCCATATTCAAGAAAAAAGTGAAAGAAATTCTACTCGATCAGCAGCGAAATCTGTTGTATCCCATAATTGGCCTAACGTTTTTCCTAATGTCTTTATTTAATTAATGTTTTTTATACATCTCGTATTGTTGAGGGGGTTAGATGGTAGAATAGATATATTATCTAGATCTTGCCTCCTGTAATACTATTACAAATAAAAAAAAAAATATATATATATATATATATATAAATATATTATAGTATTTCCTGAAGATAGAAGCAGGGCCGGTTAAGTATCACCTTAGCATAACTTAATCAATGGTGTTATCACTCCGTATGCCATCTGATATGTGTTGGTTGGGAATCGGAGGATAGAGAGTCATGTTACGATTCGAATCTCTCCGTGAAACATACTGTATGACATTTTAGGGTCATTTGATATTCACTAGTACTAATTCATAATAAAAACATAAACCTGTCTACAAAGGGCCACCTATAAGTTCTAATGTAAAACCTCACCAACTTATTTTCAATTCAGAAAGTTTCAGAGTAGGTCAGATTTAAGTATTTATACTGATTTTATAATATTCACCATTTACCTTTTTTCAAATGAATTTGGCTCCGAATTGTCTGACAGACAGCCAGTTCATGTAAAATTAAAATTGGATTTTTCAAAAAAGTCAGGGGTGTGAAAATATTGTTCTTAATTATTTTGCAGGGGTCAGAGCATCCTAGTTCCTACGCGACTTTGAAGGTTATACCGTTTTTACTGTATGTACAAAATTTTCAACTTGGTACCTTTACCAAATCCGGAAATAGCTTTCTGTCAATTCCGAAAGTACATCTTTAAGGTTAGGTGGCATTTTAGAACCGATGTTTATAGAAACCTTCTAAGTTATTTTTACCCCCCTGCTTTTAGCGCGTGGCTATACAATGTATTTATGTATGTGGACAAAACCATCTGTACCATCACAACGGCTTGATGGATTTTGACATATGAAGTGTATCTAACTTTGTAATGACAGTGTGAGTGATACTAGGTATATTTAAATTCTGCAAAATCAAAATGGTGGATTTTATCTGAAAATTTCAATTTTGAAATTTCTGTTTTATTGGAGCTTAAGCGGCTTGATGGATTTTGACATATGAAATGTATCAAGGTTTGTCTTGACTATGCGGGTGTCTCTAAGTATATTAAAATACTATAAAATCAAAATAGCGGATTCTAATTAAAAATTCAATTTCAATATCTATATTTTAGGGGTTACAGCTTAAATGGCTTGATGGATTTTAATATATGAGGTTCATCTTTACCTTGACAGTGTGAGTGACACTGTGAATATTAAAATTTTATACAATCAAAATGGTAGATTTCAAACTTCAACCTGGGAGTTCATATTTCACGGATTAGATCCCCTACGGCTTGATGGATTTAAATATTTGAGGTGCCCTTAGATTAATCTTGATTACACAACTACATATTAAGTTTTCACTTTCACTTTCTACCCTGGAAGTACAGCCACTGTTTTTTAATCGCCCTGTATACTAAACAAGTATATGTTGAAAGCAGCTCTCAGCAACACGTGGGGGCTATATCTGTGACGATTCAATTCGCATACAATCGACGATGCAATCTTATTTTTATTTTACTGCTAAAATTCCTTTTATTGCATCTCAAATTAATTGGAAGCGTGCAACTGGGCATGGAGGCTGGATAAAGTGTATACCAAGAGATCAGAGAGAATTGTAGAAATGTTGAATAATCATAAGTATGTATATAAACTTGTATAAAGCAATGCAACAACAATAGTGTTGCTTCTGGAAATTATTCCACAGGTTTATGACGAATTAGTTAAAGTTCTCCGTTGACACATTAGATAATATGTACTAACACCACAACTAACAATTATCACTCCAATTAGGGTTGCAAGAACGATTGTACCGTATTTCTTACATAGCATTGTATTTTGCAAGAGCAATGCTTGTCTTAAAGAAGATAAATATTGGTTATGGCATTTAACCTAAAAAGATGACAGAAGGTTAGGTTATGGTGGATTTGTGGTATTGTTGCCTTTAAAAGTTACTACAGTATATTCAGATAAGAGATAGACCGGATGTAAACAAAAGGTTCGGGTGATTTTCACGCTAACGCCGCCGTCTCGACGTAAAACAGGAGCCCTCATTGGTCAATTCGCAATTAAATGTCTATGCCGAGCGGCAGAGCAGTCGTATCAAGGCAGAGTCACATTCAGGTTCAGACGTGTTACGTATGTCGTGTGCATCATTGCAATTTGATATTTCTTTGGACGTTTTCGTTTGTTATCTTATTAAGTTGTTGAGTTTGTCGTTGTTATTGTTGTACCTTGTTATTGATTGTTATTGTTATCAACTGCTTGCGCAAAATGCCCAGTAGTACAGATACTGCCGATGAAGTTGTAAACTCCTGTAGTCCACCTAGGAAACGCTCTAAAAAAAGACACCCGAGTGCAGAAATGAAAGAGGTCATTTTGAATATATATAAGATCGAGCGCGAGGAGAACGAGGCATCAACCATCAAAGAAATTGTTGTGAAAGTTTCTCACAAAGTTGGGGTGTGTCGCGCATCAGTGTTTAATGTGTTAAGACAATATAAAAAAAATCACACCTTTTCTGAGCCAATGACCAGTAAACATCGCAAAAGTATTGTTAAATCATTGGATGAAGCTGATAAGCATGCGATTAGGAGGAAAGTGCATGAATTCTTCTTTAGGAATGAAATACCTACTATAGATAAAGTACTGCAGGAGGTAAATGGAGATACAACGTTGCTAAATTTCAAACGATCAACTTTCCATGCGTTACTGAAGCATTTAAATTTTAAATGGAAAAAACGGGGTCGTAATAGTTTACTACTGGATAGAGAAGAAATTGTGCTATGGAGGAGGGATTATTTAACAAAAATTGGGAAATATAGAAATCAAAACAGGAAGATTTATTACCTTGATGAAACGTGGGTAAACGCAGGACACACTACTAGTAAAGTATGGGTTGATGATTCTGTAACTTCATCCAGGAGGGCCTTTCTAGATGGACTGTCCACCGGATTAAAAAATCCAGCAGGTAAATACGAGTAATAGACAACAATCGGATGTTTTTCAAACCTTGGGAACAAGGTTCTAAACATTAATTCCAGGGGGCAGATAAAACATATTACAAGTAAAAAAACTTTTATAACTTTCGATAAAATGCGTGGATGTTTTATTGTCATTTTCATTTGTTAGAACTTTTTTAAGCCATGTTTTTATGTGTTTTCGATATTTCAATAATTTTTTAATATAATCTTAAAATATGTCGAATATTATAAACTTAAAAAAAGTTACTAAGTTTTATATTGTGTACCGTTCCTAATATTTCTAATCATTTTAATTCATACTTTAAGCTTTATAAAGTTATAATTTGTTAATATTAATATTTGCGCGTATTTCAGGTTCCTGATCATTCATTTTTTAAAGGTTTATAACTTTAAATTAAATTGTGAAGCGCTGAGTAATCTTACGACGTTCAATATGACTAAATAATCCCAATTATAGCAATCTGATACTCATGTCTCAATGTTTTTTCGCTGAATGTGATGAAAACATTTGAAAAAGGTTCGCTTATTGAAATAAATCTACACCAGTTAGTACTTCGATTTCCAGGTAAAGGGAAAAGGCTCATTATCTGCCATATTGGCAGTGAGGATGGATTTGTTGTTGACGGTCTGTGGTGCTTTGAGTCTAAGAAAACTAGAGATTACCACGAGGAAATGAATGGCGAATCGTTTGAACAGTGGTTTTCAAAAATTTTACCGAACTTAGAGGAAAACGCAGTAATTGTGTTGGATAATGCGCCTTATCATTCTCGAAGAATTTAGAAGGTCCCAACAACGGCTTCAAGGGAAGTTGATGTTCAAAATTGGCTCCGCTCGAAAAATATCAACTTTGAAGAAGCAATGCTGAAAGTACAATTATTAAGAATTGTCAAGGATCACAAGGCGGAATATCAAAAATACGCCATTGACGACATGGCAGCAAGTCAAAATAAAACTGTGCTCCGTTTACCTCCATACCATTGCGAGCTCAATCCCATTGAGATCATATGGGCAGAGGTTAAAAATTATATAGCTAAGCACAATACAACTTTTAAATTTTGTGACCTCAAAGGACTTTTCAAAGAAGCACTAGAATTAATAACAGCGCAAAAATGGGAAAACTGTATTAAGCACGTGAAAGACAAAGTTGAAAAGAGAATGTGGGAACTGGACAATATTTTAGAGGAACAAGTCGAGCCATTCATTATTGACGTTGGTGCTTCAGGCAGTAGCGATGATGAAAGCTCATCAAGCTCATCTTTCCAATAAAAGATGTCGTTCATCAAATTCGGTAAGTTATAAGTAATTATAAAGCTATTGTATTTTTTAATTAATTATTGACATTTTTGAACCCATTTTGGCAAAACCTATTCAAGAATCTACTTTCTGACAATGTTCAACCACGCACATTTTTTTACGTTTTGAACGTTTTAATTTGGTTACATATTTACCTAGAAATCAAAAAATATACTAATCAATATTCTAAAAGCAATTTTAAGAGATATACGATTATTTTTAATTTAGGCTAATTTAAACGCCATTTTGAGATTATATTCGACTGTATTTCACCAAACATCAGACGGCATCCGAAGCTGGAAATCGAAGCGAAAATTTTGAAACCCTTATGTATATTTACATCATTATATATTTCTTACCCCACCCCCACATGATCCTATATCCATCACCAATCGTATACACATCGAATTGTGCTAATTTACTACAAAGTTACGCAAAGCAGCTTCTACTATCTCAAAATATGTACTGCGTGACTCTTAATACGTCCCTGCCGAATGTTACAGCGTTCGATGATCACGTGGTCTTGTTTATGTCCGGTCTATCTCTTATCTGAATATACTGTAGACAACTGTTGTATATGTGCTTCCTTTGGGAGCAATTTGTTGGTAGATAGTAATTTTGCACACCAGAACAACAAGGCTCGGGTTTGTTGTATAAATGTTACAATAGATTCCACAACACAACTATTTTGACTGTTGCCATATAAAATCGTTGTACGAGGTTCGGGTGAAAAGTTTCCGACCTGACCAAGACATGGCGCCACTAGGTCTACTTTTGGAGTGGCGTCCTATATAACCATTCCTACCAAATTTGTATGTACAGTTCCAGCCCAATCGCTACGGTAGTTCTGTCATCAAATACTTCTGTTTGAAAGCTTTTACACCAAAACAAATAAAAGAAGGGATGGATTCAACACTAGGAGACATATTCAACTATTAAGCAGTGGGTTTCTGAATTTAAAATGGGTCGTGTGAGCGCCTCTGACGAGCATCGCTCAGGACGGCTTGTTGAGGTCATAACTTCAGAAATGGTTGAGAAAATCCATAAATTGTTGGAAGACCACAGGTTGAAAGTGCACGAGATAGCTGAGACCTGTAGGATGTCAGCTGAACGTATGCGAAATATTTTGCACAACCATTTGAACATGGAAAAGCTGTGTGCAAGGTGGGTGCCGCCTTTGCTAACGCTAGATCAAAAACTGCGTCGAAAAACCGACAATTGGCGTTGTATAGGCGTAATCCAAACGAATTTTTGCGTCGATTCAAAACTGCTGATGAGACTTGGGTCCACCGCTACACTCTTGAAAGTAAAGATCAGTCCAAACAGTGGGTTGGAAAAGAGGAACCAACTCCAAAGAAGGCAAAAACAATTTTATCGGCAAACAAGATTATGGCTACTGTTTTTTGGGACGCGAGAGGAATTATATAACGGGTGTTTTTTTTAGAGGTATAGAACTTTAAGTTTGCATTACTTTTCAAGATGGCGACCGATTTGACAGCTGTCAAGTGATTTATTCTCAGTTCGGTTTGGCAATTCATCATGAACAGACTCACGCCTGAACAATGCTTGCAAATTGTGAATTTAAAATGGGTCGTGTGAATGCCTCTGACGAGCCTCGCTCAGGACGGCCCGTTGAGGTCATAACTTCAGAAATGGTTGAGAAAATCCATAAAATAGTGTTGGAAGACCACAAGTTGAAAGTCTTCCTCAATCCTCAAGTCTTATGTCAAAACATCATTATATCCAGAAAAACTGAGTGTTTGGTGTGCGCTTTATGAGCTGGTGGAATCATTGGTCCGTACTTATTCAAAAAAGATTATGGGCAGAACGTTACAGTCAATGGTAATCGGTATAGAGCCATGATTACTAACTTTTTCATTCCTGAATTGAACAATCATGATGTCCAGGATCTGTGGTTCCAACAAGACGGCGCAACATGTCACACAGCTCGTGATACAATCGATTTATTGAAAGACACATTTGGTGACCGCCTAATTTCACGTTTTGGACCTGTGAATTGGCCTCCAAGATCTTGTGATTTAACACCGCAGGACTATTTTCTGTGCGGCTATGTAAAGTCATTGGTCTATGCGGATAAGCCACAAACGCTTGACCATTTGGAAGACAACATTCGCCATGTTATTGCCGATATACGGCCACAAATGTTGTAAAAAGTCATCGAAAATTGGACGTCCAGATTGGACTACATCCGAGCCAGCCGTGGCAGTCATATGCCAGAAATCATATTTAAAATTTAATGCCACAAGATTATCTTTCGAATAAAAAAAATTCTTGTCAATCGAGTAATCCATCGTTGTTTTATTGCAATTTAAAGTTCTATACCTCTAAAAAACACCCTTTACATTGATTACCTTGAAAAGGATAAGACTATCACTGGTCAATACTACGCAGTGTTATTGCAACGTTTGAAGCACGAGGTGCAAATAAACGACCTCATTTGGCGAAGGAAAAAATTTTGTTTCATCACGATAACGCACCAGCGCATTCGTCGATTATTGCCATGTCCAAAATCCACGAATTGAAGTTTGAATTGATGCCGAATCCTCCCTACTCTCCAGACTTAGCCCCTAGCGACTATTACCTGTTTCCTAACCTCAAAAAATGGCTTGGCGTTACAAGATTTAAGAGCAACAAAGAAGTTATCGAAGCTGTAAATCAGTATTTTGAGGAGCTTGACGAATCCACATTTAAAACTGGTATAACTAAATTAGAACACCGTTATGAGAAATGTATCAGTGTTTATGGAGATTATGTTGAAAAACAAAGTAAAAAAAAATTTTAAAACGTCGTTTTTCTTGGTCAGGCCTGAAACTTGTTACCCCACCCTCGTATAACTATGCTGCAAGAATGTTTTAGACATGTCATTTTAGAGAAAGCAAATTTGCATTTGACACAGCATTAAGCCAGTATTTTGGTGTTCAGGTAACAAATGTTAGGTGTACGGCAGAACAGTTTACCAAAAACTTCTAGCACCAATAGATTCAATAAACATTCGTCCTGATAAAAAAATGCTCCCAAACACAAATTAACAAAAAATGTGCCTGCAATTTCATACCCTTCGCGATTTGACACAAACACGTCTCGTGAACCGCTTCAGCTACTAGAAGGAGGTTGAGAGATCTATGCGAACCTTCCTCCACAATCAGAATTATGCTCATCGAGAGCTATCCAGTGCGACCGTTACTTTGTTTCTAAATTGCAAAACATTTTGGCTGAAGAGATCAAAAATAGAATCATCAACCTACCTACCCAATACCAGTTGTTGTTCCCAAGTATTTGGCGTCCCCTTTTATGACTGATTGATTCAAGGTGTTGATGAATCTGAAAGGGCCAAATCATGACCCCTGATATGGTTCACTCAATACCGTGTATGGCATGTACCACAGGTAATTTATTCATTGTAAACTGGATGACGCAATCGTCTAAACATTTTCAAACTCAGCACACTGATTTGGTTGAAGCTTTCTAAGAGGTCGGACTTAGCTGGTCTTCAATAATTCAAAGATCCCAAACAAGAAGTGTTGAAGTAGGGGAAAACTTTGAGCTCTCACACATATTACTGGCGTTAGGAGCGGAAAAGTGTGATACTGTTGGACACTAGAATATCAGGCTAAAGTCAAAAGTCAAAAGTCAAAAATACCAGAATTTCTAATTCTGATGTGTCAATAAATTATCTTACTTTGACATTTATCCATCTCTCCCAATTTTGACTTCAGATTCGTGTTCGGGAAAAAAACACATGGAAAAAATATAGCGAGACCCAACACTTTTAATTTTTGTCTTGTATTTCGTTTTTATGCGTTTTTTCTAAAGTTTCTCCTCCGACCCCAATTTTGACTTCAGATTTATGTTCAGCGTGAAAAAATACCTGTGAAAAATATAGTCGGACCATAAGCACACACCACTTTATTCATTTCGTTGTCTTTGCCATACACTCCAGACGTCAAGATCCTAGCAGTATAATTAGTAATTCGCGAAAGCAAATTATTCCTAAAAACACTCTGAAATAAATTGCATCCAGCTGCGAATGGGATCCTGCCCCTTTTTTAGCGACTTCGCACAACACTGATACCATCATTCACTATAAAATTGTATTAGGTATCCAAAATTATGAGCCAATTTAACAGATGTTAATGATGCCATATTGTAATGCAGCATACGATGAATAATTACTAGATCCGATATGGGAGGTGTTTTATATTCAACTGATAAACATCGTTTTAATAACACTAGCTGACACAAATTAGGATCATAAAATCTGTAGCGAATCATACAATTTTTTCGATATGTGATCAGTATGATCAATTTTTGCAATGACAAAAATAAAAAAAAAAATTTTTTAATATTTGTCATAGATTTTCAACTTCCACTTTCATACTAAAATACAGTATTCATGTATCAATTTCACCACGCCGAAATTCAGCTTGTTAACTTGCCCCGTTGAATAAATAAATAGGGGGAGGACAACATTTTTGATAAACACTGTATAGTATATTACACCCGTTTTACGACTCCATGTTTCTTGCTGTTTCATTTAGTATTAGTATTGGATATGCTAGTGCCTACTGCTCTGTGGATTTATAGTATGTATTGGTCCTTCCTTTAGTGCGAATATTCGCTACGTTTCGTCATCAAGTAAATGATGCTGATAATTGACATCAATTGACAAGAACAATCAGAGCGCATAACTGGACTATCGCGCTAGTATAACACATTGAAATAGAGGCATCCAAACACTTGAACGATAAGCGAATTTCTAGATTACTCTCGACAAGGCGTTTCTGCGATGGTGCACTGTCAATAACCTAATCACGAGCGGAGAGCTACTAAACGTTTCATTTGTATCTCAATTTTAGATGTCACATTCTTTTGTCTTTATACCATCAGAGATAATGTGTGATGATAATTAGTATAAAAATGACGTCAAATGGATGCATTTGTCATGAAAAAACTTCGATTTTGTTCCGACTACACTGATTGGCTGTTGCCGTGCAAACAAAACACACGACAGGTTAATTCAGGAGTCATCCTTACTATCGACTAGAGCGGTACATTTTGCTTGGGATAGCAAATTCTATCTGGTTTGTGATAGCAACGTGGCAATATAACATTTCTCATTTATAAATTGGGTACATCTATGTGAGACTAGCGGTTCATTTTGTTTGGGATAGCAAATTCCATCTGGTTTGTGATAACTATGGAACAATATTGTAAGGATGCACATGAGAAGTTAGGAAGAAGCCGAAGTACCTTTTTTCATTAATGAACGACAGAGATTAGCTACATCTATGCGAGACTAGCGTTACGTTTTGCTTGTGATAGCGAATTACACGCGTCCGATTAGAAAACCGCCAATGTATATCTTTTTCTTATCACCAGATAAAGAATTGGCACCTTAGGTGAGGTTAGCGTTACATTTTGGCTATGATAGCAAATTTCATTTGGTTTGTAATAACCGTGAAATATCTTTGTCATAGTGCACATGACAGTTTCGGAAACCACTAAAGTATAAGTTTTCGTTAATAACAGATAGAGATTAGGTTTGATCTATGCGAGACTAGCGTTACCTTTTGCTTGTGATAGCAAATTCCTTATGGTTTGGAATAGCCATCGAACATCTCAATAATATGCACATGACCGGTTACGAAACAGCTGAAGTACTATTTTTCATTAACAACATATAGAAATTAGGAACATCTAATGTTCAGTAATAACGGAAGTTAAATATCATTATGCCCGATTAACGTTACATTTTGCACAGGTCGCACTCGAACAGCAGGGCGCTCTGAGTTGTGTGGTCTTAAAGGCCGTATAGTCTGTTTCAATAGATGACCCATCACCACGATGATGCGGCGACCTCAGTATAATTAATGTTCGCGGCTGACATTTTGAGGGCAGAACTTGTTGATGACGGTAGATGAATAAATTCTGTTCTATTCTAGCCACCTAAGGTGAACCCTGAGCCATAGTAGAAATTGTCACACGCAAGGATGCGTGCTTGGATTGTGTACGGCAACATGTGAGCTATTCATTAACTGCAAGTGGCAATACTCTATCCTCTAGGTTCAAAGAAGGAAGAGGAGTGCATGCTGGCAGATATTTACGTTAAAGCAAAGAACTCAGGAGTACTCTGCCAGAGGTTTCCAGAGACATGTTGCTCTTCGGTGTAGGTCTGACCAAGTTAGTCAATTCTAAATAGAAATCAGATAGAGTGAGCAGCAACTGAAGGCCAAAAGGCCAGACAACGTGCTGACAACATCAACCCACTATTGCAGATGAATTGTGTAGATCAGCATGGACATTAACGCGTATTCATCATCAATGGCAGAGCTTTAGGAGTGGCGCTAATGTCCTGAGTTGGACTAAAGTGGTCACTTGCCATCCACATGGCGACTGGTTTAGCACTTTGCCATAGCTGAATCTCATTAGTCCATCTATGAATTACTTAGCTGTGGTGCTATCAGTAAAAAAGTTGAGCTAACTAAAAATCAGCACCTATCCAACTTTTTCTTGCCCCCAAGTCTGATGGGTCAACACGTTTGATTCCTTACCTCAAGACACTTTGTCTGTTTATAGGGATATAACACTTAAGTCTAGGCTATCGAACTGTAATCGCAATTCTCCGTAGGGATACTTTCTTAACGAATCTGAGTATGCAGGGATTTTGGTACCCGTTAGGGAGAGTCGTAGAATGTATTTCAGATTCATATTCAAGGGACAGCTCTTCCAATACAATGCTGTACCGTTTAGGGTAAATTATACCCCTTATGTGTTCACAAAGTTAATAAAACCATTTCTGGAATACCTTAAGAAAAAATTGAGCACTTTCAGGGTCAGTATTAAATTGTGACAGAAAGAAACTTTACTTGAGCGCACCATGCAGACATTACTAAACCTAGTAAGGGCAATAATGGATAGCAACCAAGACAGAGTCCGACAGTTTGCGGTGAACATTGGGATATTGGTGTCAGCTTGTCTTTCATTTCGTTACACCCGACTATACACTAACGAGTGAAATTTTTTGCATTGTAAAATTCTCAAGGGGATTTTAACGCTACTATGCCACTAACATAATATAACTTAAGGCATACCTAGGCTGGGGCTCAAAGAAACTGGCAGATCCGGTCAGAGGTATTGAGTTATCCAATTTTTAGTTGTATAATTGATCGGACTGGGACATTCGTTGGCCAGGGAGGAGTCTCTAGTTTTGGTCACGTGGGAAGATAGCGCATGCTAATCATCAAGAGCCAGTGGTAGTTTTCTTCTGTGGTGAACGCTTTGCTACCGAATTGATGGGCTATCGCATATTATACCCCATCCTATATCAATAGAGGAGAGCTTCTAGTTTCCACGCCTGGACCAGGTTGCGGGAAAACTATGGCAATTATGTAAACAGAGAAATCTTACTGCCCTCGCGTCAAGTATAAAATCTAGAAGTAATACTGGTACAGATGAGCTTTTGCGTCAGTGGGATGTGGAAACGGAGTGGAAGCTACATCTGTCACGGTCCAGATTTTGGTTCAAGCATTCGGTGTTTCTGAAATTTCACTTCTAGAGGTAACGCAAGGATCTGATGGACGGACCCAGGATGCCGCTCCCACTAATTCTGAAGCTTACTCTGGTTATCGTCACTGGAAAGCTGTCATTCCAATCAGCATCGATAATCCATCATGTATTGTGGGCTTAGATTACGGAAGGCCCTTTGTCGGGAAGAAATACATATCTGGTTTCGTACCTTGAAATTTCTTACCTTACAGGTGATAAGAGATCAAGATATAATTGTTTGAGCTATCAGTCTTTTACCTAAAATGTTACTAACCATGCAGACATGTTTTTGAAGGGCATTTACAGGCTGAGGCCATCTCAACTGAAATATACATACTGTCGTTGTTCTCAACCAACCAAAGAGGTTGCTGGTAACCTCTGTAGATATCTGGATGAGGAAGTCAGCAACGCTGCTAGCTCTAACCTCAGGTCAGAGTGTGCAAGCTAACTAAAACAGACATCATCCGGATTGGGTTGAATAATACTGAAATTGGGATTTCTCACTTTTTGAAAGTCTCTGGGTCACTCATGTGGCAAGCACATTTTACCGTATTTTACGCCCAAATATCTGTGCAAAGTATTTATTTGTCACTGTAGAGTAACTTTATCATGGTGCTTCGGCTCCCAGATGGATGAAGACGGTTTTAGCAGAGCGCGTCACATTTGACAACCCACAGTACATGAATTGCGTCTACCTCTCCACCTGCTAAATTATAGTAGTCTCAGGCTCGCGGCGGGCTGGAGTGCGTTTTCTGAGATACGTCACAAATCTCTTATGCCAAACAATAGCTTTGCTCAAGCGGCATTTGTGGTGAACCAAGACTATTTGCTCCTTACCATGAAATGGATGGTAAATTTTGAACAAGGTACGTCATATTACCTGTTGCTAAAAGCTTTAACTTGAATTGTTACAACGGAAATGTACATTTAGTTGACGCATACATTGCGTACAATTTGTGTAGTTGTGTACAGCCTATCGTTTACTATTGCAGAGCGTTAGTAGTATGTTATTGCAACTAGCTTTGAACATCTACGATATGTATTCTAATATTTATTTCGACGATGATGGAACATAATTACATGATCAAACGAACTTACCTGTAAGTGATGTTCGATCTTAATTATGTGAAGTCCTCGTTGAAGTAAATAGCTCCCTCCCTCCCTATGTATCACAAAATTGTTGCAACAACTTGGCTTTGAAGTAAATGAAGGTTTATTGGCGGTCAGAGGGGAGAAAGGTAGGGGGAAAGGACGCGGTGCCGCTTTCCTTCTCTGCGTGCGCGCTTTGAAATCGTGGCGGTTGGGTACTACTGAGAGGGTACTACGATATGTATTCTAAATATTTACTTCGACGAGGACTTCACATAATTAAGATCGAACATCACTTACAGGTAAGTTCGTTTGATCATGTAATTATACGCTCCGAATCGCGGTATTTAACAATGGGAGACAAGAATAGAGCATCATCATTATTAAAACAACGCCTTTCTCTACTGTGCTCTGTGGAGGCGTACTCGGCAGCCTCTGATGGATAGTTCTGGTGAATCCACTTACTAAATGAGTCATTATGCTACTTCAGCTTTGTAACCGGTTAACTTCATATTTACATAAGATAACGAAGATGATCTTAAAATTAGGTTTCTGTTGCAGTACCCTGATTTGCTAAGAACTAAAATAAAGCTACATCTGATAACAGTACCTATATCTGCAATTTTGCGGTAACTCTTTAGACAAATTGTGTGTCAGTAAATACAAATTTGGATGCATGTTTATGAAAATCTGTCTCAAACTGACGACCCAGTTTTCACTTTATATTTGAAAAAGCAATCCTAATGGTGTTAACGTACTTGGTATCAGTGAACATTATTATAAATACACGATAAATGATAACCTTATCAATTACAGGGGAATTCTAGCTTGTCACCAGTTAGCCTAAATATGAACAGAAATGTTTCTCATGTGATGTGTATGTCGTCAACTATGTCAATTTCTGAGACATCTGTATCCATATTTCGCAAAATCCAAACTTTTATTAAATAAAAAAGTTAAGGAACTATTCAAAATACATGCTCCCACTATATCAACAAGATTTAAGAAGGTACGATCACGTTTCTAACTCAATAGCTTCCATGAATTGGTTAAAAATATCTGATATGTTCACATACAACTTTGTCACATTTGTCATCAAAATTTTAAAAACCATGTACGCGCAACAATCACCTTCTCACATTGTCACAATATAGAACAGCCATCTTTCAGCGCTCTCTCATGTACAATGTGGTGAAGATAATTAATTCATTTGACCAAAACTTTATTAACAACTTTATCAAGAAGACCTATAAGATCTGTTTATTAAATGCTTAATTGTATTTTTTTCTCTCTCCAGTCTGAATATATTATACTCGTATGTTCATCTTATGTCTCTTTCTGATGCGTAGGATTGGTATAAAAGCCGACTACGCGATATAGATAGTTTTGAATAAAAGTTTTTATACTACTGATTATTTTCCTTTAGGCTAAATTTTAGGTTAAGGAAGCAATAAGCTTACGACATGGTTAACCATGAATGGCCATTGGTTCGCCATTTGTAACTATGGTGCTGTATGAATTTGTTACAATGAAGTCGATTGGATTGAACAGAGTTGAAAGTATAATTTAGATTAGAAGATCACTTAGGCAGAGGAATTATTCGACTTAGCTTGTCCAAGTTCGACTCAAGTTTTTAGTAAACGTGGGGCAAAAATACCGAAATTTAAGAACAACACAGTTTAAAGTCGACTTTAGGAAGACGGTTCAATGGGCATCGGGAATCAAACATGTGTAGTTGGTTCAACCACGACAGGAATAAAAAACATGATGAACAGTAGATACTCTGCATCAAAGCAAAAAGACATTCTGCTGACAAAGCACTTTCTTCTAATAACTATACCATAATAGTGGCTGTACGTAGGTACTCACCGAGTACAAAGACAGCTGTTAGCTTTCACTCTCACGGACCGAAGTACAGTTTTTATTGGGCTACGACACACGTTACAAAATTCACGCCGATTCAGAATCGCAGTCGCAACCACAAACAAACCGTTTGCCCGTTCGCAACAAACAACACGTTGTTATACGCTGAATGCGGAACAATATTCAAAAAGCGTTCGGCTTTCGGCTATCTGCGGTGCGCGGACGGTTAACCGACGAACATGGACGAATAGAAGGCGAGGATTGGTGGCTGCTGATGACTAGCGAGCCGATGTTGCCACGAACGCCACGTTTTTGCAGTGGTGGCGAGTCAAGATGGTTCACGGAGGCCCAAAATATGTGCCGGCAGCTTGTTTAAATGGAGACGCCACATACACTGCAACATGTTGCAGATTCTCAGAACGTCTGGCGTATGACCGTGGCAAAAGTTGCGGCACATGCCGCGCGCCACAGTCTCTTAGCATATTTTTGACTCCAGCGCTTATTGTGGATGAACATGTTACAGACCGTTTCCATTTCTGACACAAGACTCGGAACTTACTGTGGTGCAAATTGTTTGTAATAGGAACGTACCTTAAGGCAGACTCCATACATTGGCCAATGTTGGATCCCGTATGGGTAGTAGTTTATTATACTCGGATACCAAAATGGAAGAGTAACATAACAGATCGTACGCAACTGCTAATTTGCCTCTCTTCCATTTTGGCCCCACCGAGCAAATCAACTGCTGTGACTGATGTTTAATGTGCATTTTACTATGTTTTATTCAGGCGCAAAGCTAGGATCTTTGGGGGTCGAAACACAAAGCTGGTTTTGGAGGACCTGTCTAGTTGAAGAGCTGGGTGAACGTCATGACATTGGAGTCACAAATGTTCTTCCAGGGCACAGTACGTCGTATGAGTAATCTTAGATCTGACCCTCATTTTAATACAAAAAAAAAGATAAAAGGGCAGAACTGTTTTGACCTACGGGCATTACAATTTTCAAAACACATATTTTTCTGGCTCCGAGGATACCTGAAGCCGAGTTTTGGCGGAGATCCCTTGGCAATGCGACGCTCGGGACCCTACCTTGCTACCACCCCAGTCACTCTGGCATAGACCGACTCTGAATGCGAACTTGTAAAACATGATCAAGCCAGTTCATCATCGATCAGTGTCAATAACAGAACAAAAAAACACAAGGAGTGTAATAGCTTAATTCTGCGTTTATGCAACATATTTCGCTAAGGTTTTGCCTGCCTTGACGGATATATTCAATTTGAGCTATGAGAAGAAACGCCTATGACTATTTGATGCAAAATTAGAGGGTTACTAAATATCTCATGTACGTACTGCATAAAATAGAATCGGCGAGCAACCTACTGAGATAACGGATAAAGGACTTCATCTTCGTGTGCTTATACAGCAAGCGTGTTGCAATGCAGTGTGATTGTGGCGCCATGCCAGGGCTAGACTTACTGGCGACATATAAATCCATTAGCGTCGCAGTATATGAATTCCAATTATTTTGAATGCTGAACTTAATTTTCTTCTTCTTTTTTCGCATCAGGTATTTTATGTATATTGAATTAGCAATCAATTAATGCATTTTCGCGATTTTCGAATCTATAGACAAGAATTATTATCATCCATATTTTTATGGCGAAACTTCTCGACAGAAATCCTACATAATGTCAAAAGAACCGGTAAAATGTCAACTTGTTCACTAGGTGCCTACTACAAGTGAACCTGAAGTAAGCTAGTTCAAAGGTAACATTTTATCGGAAAAGCTACATGATGTCAAAAATCCTGTATAGTGTAATAAAAAAACTGATATAGTGTCAGTTTTTAAGTTACATAATACTGGTAAGGCACCAATATTGGTTTTTTATGTAATAAACATGTGGTGCTCTCAACTAAATCATCAGAGAATTTTCTCAGGGGAAAGATTGCCAAGGCTATGAAATTTGTTATTGCAACCAAACTACTCCTACACTTTTCCAGCAAATTGTTTTTTGACTATCGTTAAAAGTAGTATCGCAATTTTAACACAACAACAACATTTGGACACAATTTCACTAATGTTTATCATTTTCTATCTTCAATTTTGGACACAGTAGAAGGCTTATTCAGCGTGTACCAGATCTATACTTTAATAAAGTATCTAAAACGAATATTCATAGGTTGCTTGTCCTGACGAATAAAAAATATTGTTTGGGAAAAACTTGTTGGCAAAAGTAATCATTTTGCACACCAAAGAAGGAAGGCGCAGAGTTTGTTGTATGAACGTTACTTTGTATGCCACAACACAAGTATTTTAACTACTACAGCTGATATGCCATATAATAAACGTTTATTCATCACCCACAAATTTATCATTCAGGCTACTGTATACGAATGCTACAAGAACGTTTTGAATACCTCAAATAATGTGAGGATACCTTAAAGGCGCCAGATTTGCTTTATTTGTGACAATTAAAGCAGCGAAATAAAATACACTTTAATTGAGGAAGAAAAAACAAAAGCAAAATAATGGAGGAAAATATAATCCACCGTTTACATTTAGATTTAGGGACCATTGACTATTTATAAATGAAGCATCTAGTTTTCACTTCTAGATGTTCCCTGATCAAGATAAAATTAGACAGACCACAGAAATGGCAACAAAGATGCGGTTGATATGTGATAGTCTGGAAAGTTTATGATTTTATTTGCATACTTGAAAAGCTGTTTATTTTTTCAGTTATCGTTTTCGCTCATGCTAAATCTTACGGAAATAAAAATATCCTCAGAGATACGTCAGAGAAATTGAATATTTTAATAAGAAGCCAGACCGCTACGCGATTTTCTCCGCAAATGTTGGATGTATAAATCAAACAAACGGATCGTCTAGAAATTTTTAATTGCATTTCGATATGGAAACAAGCCTACTCATGAATTACTAATGAGTAATTTGATACGACAAAGCTAAAACAACTATACAGTGTGATTCAATAATCAGTGGCAAGGTTTCTGTGGCCGAACGATATATAAAAAAAATCCCATAGAGACGACCCCTGAATTCCCGTAGATGAGACACAACAAGAATGTTCACGAAATTGGAGAGAGTATCTACGGAAAGCATGAGTGTTTATATGATATCAAAGTAATGCGCATGCTATTCTTCTCGTCCAAAATAAGGATCATAAATACACCAGGGAAGGGAAATAGATACCATACCATTCTGAGTTTTCCAATGAGGCATTTGGATGCGTCTTAATTTTCCTCTTCTGCTCTTAAGGATGTATTTAAAGCAATCCTTTTGAGAACATATTAATTAGAATATTTGACTCACAACTTTTGTGTAAGTTGAATATTTTTCACAGAAAACACGTTAAGACAAGCTCTTCAGCCTGTTAAAAAGGTAACCCTTGCAATCCACAGTGCTATCTGACCAGAATATTTTAAATGTAATACAAATGTAACTGCCGGGCGTTAACGCGTTGAAAAATAAGGGATTGTTACACGCGCAACTACTTGCTGCTTACCATTACACAGGCCGCGTTTATGTCACAGCACGGTAGCTGGTTTGCTAATTGGAATTTGAGCTGAGTACTAATAAAGCAGCAAAACCCTTTTACCTAACGCGAAAATATATACAGTACTTTTCGTAATGTTCCCCTACTTATTTTTTGAACGGCAGGGGCATTAAGTAAAAATCCTACTTAATGTCAAAGAAATCTAACGTAATGTCAAATTGCTTACTAGACTAAATGAGGTAGCCGCTAGTGCACATCTAGTGCTCCCAACTAGCAAAGTAGTGCTATAAGCTTTTGGTAAAAGAACTGTCCAGCCGTAAAAGCTCTCTATTGTTGTTGCCTGAACACCAAAATGCTGGCTTAATGTTGTGTGGAATGCAAGTTTGCTTTCCGCAGAACATTTGCTATAAAATGAGGTGTTTAAAATATTCTTATAGCATAGTTATACAACACCTTATAGGACAAATTTTAAATGGTTGCATAAACGTTTATGTTATACAACTATTTTATACGACATATTTGCGCGGTAGTGAAAATAGTTGTGTTGTGGAATCCATGCGTTTATACAACAAACCCTGTACATCTGCAACAATATTGCAACTTTTATAGTACAAAATTGCTGTGCTCGGCAGACATTTGTTACTAAATATGCTGATATACAACTTCACCATAACCTAACTTTCTGCTGTCGTCTTTTTAAATAAAATGCCATAACCAATATTTTAAGATATGCATATTGGTTTAGAAGGTTTTATCAACTGTTCAAACAGGAGATATAGATCTGGTAGAAATTCTAGGTAAATCATTCGACTCTGTCCGTATTTCATTTTAGAGATTTGTCAAATTGTTGTATAACACTTACAGACAACACCAAATGTTCTATAGCGGCTGCAAGAGGTTTACACTTTTGTTGTATACCTGCAGCCCTTATACAACCTCTTAAATGACTGAAGTGTCCTATTAGTTGCGCCCATTTCGCTTGTAAAGCTGTTCTAAGACCGTTTTGCCAATGCTCTTACAGTATACAATGCTGTGTAAGGAAGACTGTATAATCGTTCTTACAACTCTAATAGGAGTGATCATTGTTAGTTGGGCTACTACGATAGGGCATGGAGTGAACGACAGTTAGGTTCAAGCCGTTATTTAGTAATAAAAATATGACATTACATACTATCTAACGCAATGTCAAAAATTCCGTAGTGTCAAAAAGTTTTTACCCAATGTCACTTTTCCAAGTTACCTGATACCCGTGCCGGGCAAGCTAGCAAGCTGAAATGGCTTGATTCACGAATAATTTCAAAATAACAGTTGAACATTGTAGATAGCTTGAGGCTGGTTCTTATCTGAGCCTTGCACAGAGTGATCAGATTATGTGGAGAAAAGAACTTATTGGCCCTAAAAAAATAGCCTAACTTTTTCCCAGCAGCTACCGCTATTGGCGAGATCTGGACTCCGACCAGCCGAAGTGAACAGCTCTTTGCTGGAACTCGGCCATCTTTCGAAACCCGATAAGCATTAGGGCGCGTTTTATTATTTTATGTTGAAATATAACATCCATGCATCCGTGCATTTCACCAGTTCGAATTTCAGCTCGCTATCTTGATCCGTGAAAAGAATACTTTGGGGGCCTTCTGAAAAGCACTGTATATATTTGAAAGAAAAACTTCTTAAAAAGGAAATTAATAGTGGGAGACATCTATATGGTCACTTTTTTACATGATATATCGACGTGTACGAGAAAATCCTGAAAAGTTATTTAATTACTCTCAAATGTCAATAAACTCATTTTATGAACTGGTGCTCACAGTCGAAGATATGCTATCAAGCATAGTTTATCTACACAAGAGTTGGAGGGAATGAAAATGCCTTCCAAACTGGAATTTCAATGTGGAATTTACTGCAGCTGAACAGCTAGTCACAAGAGGCCATTGTCGTCAGAAATTGTAACAATTGCTGAAACTGTTTAGCATCTTTGAACACAATTTTCAATCTTAATCACTAAAAAGGTTTTTCTGGATATTATTTTAGAGCATTTTAGGCTGTGACTCTAAAAGTGATACCTCATATTACTCATCCATTTTTCCTAGAATACACCGATCAACGGAAAAGGAGTATCCTATTTAACATCCACATGAGTAGAATTCGCATTCCGAACAGCCGATTACAGAATCGCTGTATAAATATGTACATATGTATAACAATGTATGGTATATGCGCAACACATTTGTTGCTGCTTCAACTAATTATTTGCAACTCGCCTTGCCAAATATAAGAAACCGCTAACGTGTAACGCATATTTTTTTTAAATCCTCCATAATTCTCAATATAAATGTTAAATATAGAAAATGAAGAAAAAGAGACCTTCCTAGAACAATTGGGATATCTGAATTACTATGAAAAAATGAGCACTCGAAATGTATTTGAAATCATCCCTAGTTAATTAAATAGGTATATAGATAGCATTTTTTTGTATTTCGTTGCAACTGTTGCATTTTTCGTCAATATGTAGTTTGAATACCGAGAGCTTTGCAAATTTTCAGGATCTAAATTACACACAGTTTAGAAGTTCTAGGTCTTCTTAAGCTCTAGAAATTTTGAGAAATTTGGAATCCTCTACAATATCGTTAGAGTGAGAATAAGTCATTTGAAAGAAGGAAATCAAGATTTTAACTAAGATTTTCGCAAAACATATAGAATGAATCCAAAAACGAAGTAAATAGCTCTAATGTAAAGACACCTGTATAGGTACAAATATAATGAGCATAACGAACGCTGTGATACTAGGTATATCCGGATTTTCTGTAAATCGCCCAGACAGACGAATAACGATGTCGAATGCAGATCTTTTGATCTTTTATAAAGAAAAGATTAGGATTTTACTTCATTTATTGAAATAATAGGGAAACTTTCTTTAAGAGGATTGGTCCGACGGGAATACATCAAAAAAGACCAAGGCCAAATAAAACATAATGTTTAAGTGAACTGCATGTCCGTGAATATTTTTTTTTCGATTCTCGCAAAATACAGCTTCACTACCCGGTATTTCCTTAGGAGGCATGTAAATGCCAATCTCCAAAGGGCGTCCCAATATTCCGTGAATATAGAAGTACTACGTATTTTTAGGATTAAAATAAGCCGATTGGAGATGATTTATTTCTATGCAAAAGTGCTTAGCTTGTCCGATAGAGGGGGTCAAGATTTTCTTTTTAAACACACATTTTTTAAGATATTTTAAGAACCGATAGTCCGATCTGAATGCAATTTGGAATTCATGTATTCTGCTAGACGTTCTAAAATTTGGTTTATATGAAAAACTCTTAATGGTTCTAGAAGGGTGAAAACTACCCCAAACCCTACATAAAGAATAGTAAAATTTTTTGGCAACTTTTCCGCCGACCCTGATTTGTTTTTTATTTAACAAATCTTTTTATTGACTTCATTTTTTGTCTCGTACAAAAATAAGCCATCTCGGATAGTTTTCGAGAAACAAAAAATGAGTTGCATCAAGAGGTCCATGAACGTCTTATTAATTTTTTAAATGTAGTTATCGAAAATAAAAGTTTGATATTATAGACTTTTATTTAATTCAGGCAATAGTGCGAATCTTCCATAAAAGGGGTTCGATATAACCACTATTTTCGATCCTGCACATAACAATCCAAAATATTTTAACACTTGACGTAATAATTTTTTTTAGAAACCAGAGTCAAAAAATATTTTAGAACCCCAAGATCTATGTTAAACGGATCAGGCTAACCAGCAAAAAATGGTCTCTGTTGTAGAAAAGATGTGTAGACACATTTTACAATTAAATAATTATTCCTACTCGTAACTGTAAGTAAAAACCTGTTACGTCTCGAGTTACAAAAAAGTTGATGGTTACTTTTTTACTAAACGTCAAGGATCACTTAAAACCAAAAAAAATGAGTTGCAGTTATATGGTTTCAGAAACTGTTGAGCATTTTTATGCATTTTTTAGATGTTGAGGCCGTCTGTCATGATACGAAATTTAAAAAAAATACTCTAACCACACTGTTGCTTGCGGTTTTGTATGTTTTATCCTGCCAGTGCTATGTATAGCTTAACTCAAATCCATACCCGTTTTTCAAATGACTGCCATCTCTAGTGCATGGCCACTCTCCAGAAAAAAAGCGCTGTTTGCCTCTGTTCACTTTTAGTATCAAATTATTAAATTTGTTCATGCAAAATGATGCACTAGATGCTATCTACAACTGTCCTTAACTTTTTTTCGAATGCATAATTCAGCATTACATTTGCTATCATGACAAACGGCATTACAGATTCCCTTAGATTACTAGAAAGGCTTTAAGCTACCCAATGTTTTTCGTTATGTCTATTTGGTGAAAAATAAATTCGGGACAAGCGATTTTTTTTTAATAAAAATGCGTCAATACAAGTTTTTTTGCACTGGAATTCTAAATATCTTAGTCGATGAGCTCAAAGTCCCAATTTGAGTGGCCCCTATGCGAAGGTCGGTCAAAACCCACAGCGTCGCGACGCCCTCGCGTCGGCGCTAAGTTTTCGCAACACGTGCATGGAAAATTACTACCTACCTCTTAAAATAAGTTTATCAAAACCAACAATTAAAAAATATGTCAATTAAAACTAGGTTGCCAGACGCACATTGACAATTATGTACCATTTCAGCAAATTAATAGTGTTTAGATTAATTCCCAGAAAATTAGACATAAGTGCTAACCTCCAATCGTTTGCGTTTCTCTAAGACAGGTCTCAAATAAATATTAATTAAAAGCAACAATAGCTAAACTAATCATGCGGATGACAAACAGTGTTCAAAAACTGATTGTTATTAAATAACAAAACAAAATGTCCACACTTACATGCAGAACAGCGTCATCTTGCCAATTACTTTCACACAATAACTGAGCCTAGGTCAACGACTGCATATAAACCATTATAAACAAGGTTGACTCACTCTGGTTTTGCGCATTTCCAGACCGCATGTGCAACTACTGGCTTACAGATGGCGCGAACTTCTGATTAGGCCAAGACTTTTATACACTTTAGCCAAATAATTCGCACAGATAGCGCGGTGCTCATGGTGAAAATACCAAATCGATAAAGAAATTCGTAACAAGAAAACTATGTGACGATAAGATCTTATGAGTATAGGTATTATTTTAAACTATTTTCAAGCTGTTGATTACCAAGACTTTGTAGGAGGGATTAAAGTTCTAAAATATTAGAATATTAGAAGTTTGACAAGCGTTCTGCTAACAGACGAGATAACATTTCCTAAACTCGCCACTTGTAGATAAAAAGAAAACAGCAGAAATCGTAACATTTGAAAATAGAAGTATTTCATCTTGTACATCAAAACCTGGTTGGAGATACGGAGTCAATCTACTTGACACTATTTTTTTCTGTACAATTTCCTTTAGTCACCGTCTCCGTGCAGACATACGATGTATCCCCTCTTGTTCCTAGATGTCGCCACAAAACAGGGTAAGGAAATCAATAAAGGACATTGTACCCTACATTGCTACAAGGTCAGAAAAATAATGTTTTGAAACTGAAACAAATTATTGAGCTCAAGCAGGTTTAGTTAAAGCACTCATTTCATAAGGAGTACACGTATTACATAGAAGTGATTACGTTGTTTCCGCTAAAAAAGAAAAATTGTTCAAGGTTTTTTTCAGACTATATAAGTACTTAAAAATTCAATCTTTTCCCCAATATATGCTATTTGTACCACAAAATGAACTTGTATGTTATTTATCTCTAATAGTACAAATATGTTCCAAATATGTCCCGGAACGACCCCGTGCGACCTATGAGACGTTCCCGGTAGGTCGCCTAATATCGAAAACCGTTCCAGAGATGTCCCTTGCGATACGTGATCTCTCTTACTAAGTATTAGTCAATTGAAAAGATGAACCAGAAAGACAAGGACACATTAAATTTTTTCTTATGATGGCAAATCATTATGTAGACCCTACCTCTGTAAAACAACTCATAAAAAATATACGACGCCTAACAACATTGGTCACTCAAACTACACATACATCATATATCAATAAAATTCTTAGAAATGTATAGTATATCTTATTGCAGTATATGTACTAGGAATGTATACTTGAATTCAGCTGCCAAAATAAAGTATTTTGTACCATTATATACCTACAACAATAGAATTTTAACCGTATTGATCGATATCGTGACTGTATTCAATTACCTGGAAAGAACTTGTAAAATAGTAAGACTGCACGTCCCCGAATCAACTAACCAGGACCTAGATCGGACGTTCCAGGAACCAAGTGTGGTAATAGGGATTAGACTAAAGGTGCGTTAATGCCACTCTTAATAGTAATTTATGTACCTAGAGCGTTAATCTGTAGATTAAATTAGAACCTAACATAAACGCCTGAGATGCATGCAGTTTGATTTACAACAGACTAAAATAAAAAAGTTAGTGCAGATCGAAACAAAAAAAATTAACCTGATTATGATACCTGCGGCGTCCCCTAACAATGAATAAACATGAGCCGCACTGTGCTCAGCATATCTTAAGACTAACTTCAGATAGCGCATCCGACGCGCGTTCGCTTGATGCTTGCTTTGAAAATACACAGCATCCGTACCAGCTATGCACATGGAAGCGCACACTGCCCAGCCAACCACGTCACAGCTGTGTGCGACATTTTGTCGTTATTATTATTATATTTTTTTGACATTCAGAGGAGCGTAGGTTTTTCTACCAAATATCAACTTAACACTAGCTGTTGTATACTTGTGAATTCGTTTTGTAGCTGTACGTGTTGCCTAAATATCATTATGCTTCAGTTAACAGTGTTTAGCACTGAAGTGATGTATCATCTGCTTCAGAGATGGCATTATTGGAGGACTAAGCTGTGAGTGATATGCTATAAGGTAAAGCCGGGTAATAAGGCCGTGTTAGTGTAAAATATTTTATTTTAACATAAAATGAACACTTATGCATTTCTCAACACTTGCTTATTACACAAAATAAAACTTATTATACAAATATTTAAATACATTTTTTTAATAACAAAAAACTGAGTACCTGCATATTGGCCTTATTACCAGACCCGGCAGGTATTAAGGCCATCACAGTAAAATGAGGGCTTTTTAATAAGACCGGATACTTAGGGCATACATTGGGGGCAAATAAAATCCTCTGTGTCTTAGATGGTTAGCCCAACACATTCTTCATGCACCCATGTCCCACAGGATGTACAAACTCTCGTATCACCGAAGTGGTCATGGTTGCAAACTGTACATATCCAACTTTCTTGTGATTCAGCACAGCTGGTACTTGGAACACTAAAGGACTTTCTTGCAGTTTGCCTTTTTTTTGGGAATTGTGTTCCTCAAACACTTGCCTCCTTACCTCTTGGGCGCGATATTTGAACGCCTTTTTATGTGTTGATACCGTTTTAGATTTCATATCTGGTGTGATAAGAACCTCAGAAAAAGAGTTCTCTTGTGGGGTTTTCTTCACAAAATTAGACAAGGGAATAAGATCTTCTGGATCCCATTCAGTGTATCCTACTCTAATTTCTATTCCTTGTTCTGTGGAACGCTTGTCTATTTCACGAGTCATCGAAAGGTCATTGCTTCCACCCTCCCGACGATTGCTTGGAAGACTTGGTGCAAACAGGTGTTCGGGAGTGGCATGTTTATTAAAGGGACATATCCCAGTCGCCCTGAAGCCACTACAGATATTGCTCATCGTCATACCTTTTTCCCACACGGGTTTAAAAACATCTGAAAATCGCTCTTTATTTAGTATTCTATTGGGATGTTGATACCAGTAATTAAGCAATTCTTGATCCCACTGAGATTCAAACGGGCGAATAACAGACACGTCCAGGGGTTGGAGCTGGTGTGTGGTATTGGAAGGAAGACAAAAGAGCTGTATGCCTAAGGACTCTTCTTTGTCCCCAATGGATACATCTACAGGTAAGTGACTCGATGCACCGTCGAATATTAGAATCGTGGGAGGGGCAGACATAAATTTGGCGAAGTCCAACCACGTTAAAAATCTGCCAGTCGTCATGCTACCTTTGGGTGTCTTGCAAACCTCTGACCTGGCAGGCAATCCATCAGCATATGTAGGTTTCTGTCGCTGACCTTTAAAAAGTATCATTGGGGGCACCGCTTGACCAAGGGCATTCGCACAAGCCACAATGGTAACATTATCTCCATGTTCTGGCGCGACTGGGTGTACCCTTCTTGATCCTTTCTCCACTAGCATACGTTGTTGGTGATGCAGGGTCAGTCTACATCCCATCTCGTCCGTGTTGTAGAGGTTTTCAGGTCGGTGTTTTAAACCCGTTCTATCCAAAATACTACCCAATTTAGTAAAGTAATCATCGACAATGTAGCGGTTCAATTTTTTTTAGCACGCGCGGGATTCAGTTGCTGAGTTCTGCGTTGTGATGTTGGGATGGCGCTTTAAAAAGGAACGATACCATTCCTTGCCTGCCAACTGCGTTACTTTATTAAATTTATGTGGAACACCAAGTGTTTCACAAAATTTGCAAACGCTACGACGCAGACTTTTTGACATGAGAGGCAAACCTTTCTCAGCAAATCGAATGATTTGAACCGCCAAATCGTTTTCTTGTTGTGTGCTTAAAAGGGGTTTTGCACCTAAAGAAGTTTTTGATAAACCGGATTTCAAGTGGTTTCTTAGCGAGGAATGCCACAACGTCCTGCTACCGTTTCTTGCGAATTCCCATCTCTTAACAACTGTAAAGCTTCTGCCACTGAGCCCTAATGTCTCGATTTTTCTTCCCTATATCTGCGAAATCAGAAGTATCTAATTTTATACATTATTTTATAGCCTTACTATCTGTCCTACTAATAGCAAATTATTAGCAAACTGTTAGTAGAGCAGGCAATAAGGCCGCGGCCTTATTACCTGGACAATGTATTTGAAATATTTTACGTTATGAATCTTCTATTAATGCGCAAATAAAATACATTTATCTATTAAACATTTTGTTAATATCCATAAAACACAAGCAAACAGACGGTAATAAATATGCACTTGTTTTTCTGTAAATATAGCCTACCTTTTGCCTACGATTCTTATAACCTTAGGAAAATCACTCCCATAAGACACTCAACGAAAAACACAGAGCTTCTGGTGGGCCGGACCAGCCGTTAACTGAATTCAATGAGCTGAGATTCACATACCTGTTAACAAATGGCACTGTATGTACCATCAGTATTTAATTTATTTTACTTTTGATAGGGTTTCGGCCTTATTACCTGTCCGGCCTTATTACCCGACGGTACCTTATAGCTGGAAGGAAGCGACAGTGCATAGGTGCCTTTGTAACTTGGGCCTTGAGTAACCAGAAGGGTCTACCGACGTTCAGGCAACCAGAATTACGCGACCATGTATGTAGCGTGGTCGCATTTTAGTGTGTTCGCGATGTCATCACGAACATTCGATATCTAAAGATGCCATCAAGACGCCTTCCACGAAGATATATTTCGATCGAGTAGATCAGACCAGATGACGGAAGCAGTCAGCAGTCGAGACAGTCAATGACGCGGAAGCTCTAGTTCAGTCGGTGTGGTTATAAATTTGTCTAAAATTAGTTGCAGAGGTGTTATAAAATAGTGTTAAAGGAATAAATTAGACTTTAAACAGTAAAACAATGTTTTGGTTAGAATATTTTTATTTACAAATCACAGGACTCACTACTAACAAACTATGTAAATTAACATGTAGTTTGACACTAGGTAAATATTGGGTGTATTCTTCCAGACTGACTAACGTAGTAGTGATACTGTTCGAAATATTAAAAATTGTATCGCTTTCTAAATACAATCAGTGCGAAAGAATAGACATTAGTCAGATACTATTATAGTTCTGAGAACCACAAATACTGAATGGTTAAACGTTAACGATAAAACTCTCTACCATTATAATTTCATTAGATCAACTAAAGAATTGTTCCTCAAATTGTTTTATTCAGTTTAGACAAAGATGAGGGAACGAAACGTAGCACTACCTAGAGATGAGTCATCAAATTGACCACTTCACTGATCTGTTCTGTGATGTGAATTCCGCGAGTATTTATCTGTAAACTTTTATATATGCATGCTTGTTGTAAATGTAAAACCATGTTATTTCTGTAGGTAAGACTTTATTACGTTTAGTTTGTCAAGATTTTTCTATTTACTTTTGAGAAAGACAAAAGAACGAAGCGAAAAACTTTGTAGAATGTATTCGATCACATATTGTCAATTTCACCAGCACAATGAGAACGAAAAAATAGAGTAGTAAGGTAATTGAACAAACATCATACCTTGTATGAGAAGGTAATTATCAACGTTACACATCATAAAAGCACTGGATCAGTAGCAGCTCACTTTTCAAGCTACTTAGCTATGAAATGTACTGTTCCACAGATCGCAATGGTCAATATCGATCAGGCAATCGAGATGCCATAGACAGCCATTAGACATTAGACGTTTCTTATAAACCTGTTGGCTTTAAATAACAGATAGTTCAAGTCAGGTACGTAGAAATTACAAAATAGCATATACGAAAGAAGACAACAGAAAATTGACAAATAACACGAAAGTATAAACAATAAAATAAACATCACAGGGGTTACATGCCCACCAGAGCGATTTAGTAAAATCAATAAATAGATGGATTGTATAAGGAGTGCACTGCAGCGGTGCTCTCAACTGATGCCTAAAGTTTCTGTAACTTTTCATGTAGCAAATATATACTGAAAGGTAGGTATGATTGCACTTTTCTGCGCATATTTCATTTCTATTTCTAGTTTCATAAGTACGGTTTAAGCTATTGATGCGGTATTTTTCTCTATTGCCATATATGTGGGATAATAGTTTGTAAAGACATATTGCTGTTACAGTGAAGATGTTGTTTCCAAACACATCTCGACAGGCGTTATAATTAAGACTGAATATGAACCTTAGTATTCTTTGTTGTGTAAATGAGCTTGATTACTCTGCTGACAGCCCTCATACCACAGTTTTATACATACAAAAGCATAGTACACCGTTAATAGGAGCTTTATTTAATTATTTAGAGATTCCTCAATTTCTTGATCCCATGTAAGGTCACTGTCGAAGGTAGCTCCTAGAAAAACGGCACTTGGCTCTCCCCACATTTGTATTTCGTATTGAAATCGATATAATTCAAGCAATTATCTGAATCGAATTATATACATAATAATTGTCCATTGTCACAATGGGGAAAAAGAGCTATATGCCTTATTTGAGAAGGCTTAATCCTCAAGCTATGTGATTTAGATCAATATTAATCAGGCAGTCGTATGGCATCCTATAAGTAATCTATGTTTCTTAACTAAAGCTAATTCGCTAAATACGCAAAGGCTGTATCGTGTCACAGCAGTGAATAAAATCTACATAACCCGCTGAGAAGGCGATTATCGGTCTTGCATATAATGCTCGGTCAATAATGAAAAAATATGAATACCTCCTTGGAGAAGGTGATTATTGGGTCAATAACTGAAAACTTCTCAAGCTAAGCATGTATTCTGCAAGCTCGCAATTATGAAATTTCCTATTCTTTGAATCACACTTGAAATGACAGTCTAGGCAAAATGAAGTACAGGACAGAAAACATTTTTGAATACCTATCTTGACAATAGAAGTTATGTCACCGAGAAGTTTCTCATTGGGAGAATTACCTTGTTGGAGCGTTAGACTGAGTGATGACGTCACATGAGACCAGCTACCTTTGCTACCACAAAGCGATGCTCCCACCGTGCACGCTCCGCGCCATTTACAAACGTTGCTCTGCTCGTTATTTACGATTTACGGTGAAAATGGGTAAAAAGACATTCAATTTAAAAATGTTGTGCTCAACCTAAGTGTATAAGTACAGTCTGGCCAGCTCCAGAAGAACATGTTTATCTGTTGCAAAAGGTAGAAGAATTATAAATGTTTTCGGATAGTATATTTAACCATTAACCAACAGAAAACCTTCTTCCATTTAATTGATTGTATATCTATATCTCGTGATACAGTGGGCCAAGAAATAAACAATATATTGCGACTGGTCAACTTGAACGCTAAGGATGAATGCGATATGCAAAAAGCTAAACTTATGCATGTGACGTCACTGTCGCGGCAGAAAATGCTACACGTAAACTCCGTAAAGTTCAAATTATTCGAATAATTATTATAGATTTGTGAAAGATACCAGCTATACCATTATATACAAGTGTCTTGAAATCAATATCAATCACTCTCTGGGTGCAAAGGCTCCGAAATGCCCGAAGACGTAATTTACAGTAGGGCCCCAGATTTTGCTCTGCGGTATGGCTCCTCAACTGCATTGACTATACTCTAATGAACTCGGGGTAAGTATTATAAGCTGACGTGTCATCAAATCTAAACTCCATCTAAAGACCCAAATTTGGTGTTGTTGAAATTTGACCTGTTTCTTATCAGCGAATTATTTTATTTTTCTCTTCAAACTACCAATACCAATAAACGTTGGATTGATTGAAGAACTGGACGGGGTCGTATTCAGAAACGTCTTGGGGTGATTGAATGATACAGACACCTCGTCCATCACAGTTCCTATTACTTAGTAAAACGACTTCATAATTGTTGAATATAGCATCAAGCTTTAAACAACATTAAATTGTATTTAATGTACGTTGCGGCTATATATTGATAGTATGCATAATCTGACTGTATGTTGTTGAGAGATTCCTACTGAAATTATGTGTTCTGTAACCGACATATTGTAGCCGTTGACAAAATAAATTACGTTCGTACTGATGCTCATGCTGATAAGGTGTTTTACTTCCAATAATAATCACGACTAAAATGCATCAGTTTGTTAATTTTGCAAAAATGTTTGCTTTGGATTGCGCCTGTGAGTGCAAGTTTGTGCTGGTAGAGGACTGATCTATCAATACCGAATGCACCTGTTGCTTAAAAATTGCGTGAATGTGTTTGCTCTGTGTGTTTCTACCTTGGATTTGGAATGCTAAATGCCGACTGGCTGACCAACAAAAATCATGACGCCCTTGTACTTTTTAGACTGACTTCGTTTCCTCTGGTTAAGTTTGAGAGATACCTCGACAACTGACCAAGAACAGTTGGTTTAAGACTCATGGATATGACGTCTAAATAAGCAGATAACTATAAAATGGCTGTATAACATAGGCGAATATTGTACCTGACCTTTTCTTTCATGCCGGCTGATGCTGGACTTGGTATACCGACAATGAATATGTAGCTAGAGCCTTTTTAGAGAAAAGTGTCACAAGTACACGGTCCTGTCCATTTTCGTACCGTTGCTGCCAATTTGCACCTCAGATGAATGATTTTTAAATATAAGTGTGCACCTATCTGTCTACACTAGTCTATAGCTAACACTTTTCTTGCGATTCAATATTATAAATTGGTCTAATTGGACTGCAGTTTACAAACTAGTCGTATTGGAATTATTTATGTTAGGATATTAGTGCACTATCAGCTATGGAACTTTGTTGACAAGCAGTTTTGACGCCAGACATCCAAATAAATCAGCCTACCGCTGCTCATTGCTTCAATCTGAGGAAACTTTATTTCATGTTTCGAAGGCGTAGGAAGAATAAACTCAATCTACTTCACGCATTTCTTTCGGGACAAATTTCATATAAGTGATACTTTGGTACGATCGTACTATTTCGTGCCAGAATATTAGTCCAACCTCTCTAAGCTTATAATATATTTGAACTGGTGAACAGTACCTCCTCATTTGCCAATGCAAATGGCGAAAATGCGCTATTACAAGAGCATGTCTTTGCCTATGACCAAGTGCCAGAATGGAAGAGAGCGTAGCACAACGCAGGCAACTGCAAGACTCTGTGTGCCTTTGGTGAGGTCTGTGCACCTGTAAATTTTTTTAGCAGTTGCATCCCTGCTCCCTTCGATTTTGGAACGATGTTCGTGTGAAAACTTCCCGCCTCGGATTTATCGAAAACCACTGATTTAAAGAAAAAACGCCGAGACACGTCAAAAGATTTGTCAAGGGGGACAACTTTTCAACCAAAAACTACTTCACCCTGTTTCACTCTCCCAGGGTAATTCCCTTAAAATTTTTAAATGTCAGTAATAGTAATAGCTTGTTTAAAGGGACTTTCAAAGTTCTTTTATTTTGACGTTTGATTTTTTAAAATGGGTCGATTCGTTTTCAAGACTCGATACCCCATGTCATTCAAAATTTTTAAGGGAAAGACTCTGGGGGGGAAGGGAGGGGGCGAGGGTGAAAGGGGATGAAGTAGTTTTTTATTGAAAGGTTGTTCCCCTTGACAAATCTTTTGACGTGTCTTGGCGCTTTTTCATTTAATCAGTGGTTTCCGATGAATCCGTGGTGCTAGGTTTTCAAATGAACATCCTGTACATATGTATATGTGTTGAACACGCTCAATGTTAGTCACGTTCATCGGTCGACCTGTCGGTGTTCTTATAACCGCTAAATCTCAGAAATAGCTGCGCTGATTTTGTAGGATCAGTCAAAAACAGCATATTGGCTACAGAGTATTTGCAAAAACAGAAAAAGTAGTGCGTCCTGCTAAGCATTGTGCTTGGAATTAAAAATTAAAAAAACGCATATTATCTTTTTGCACCTTTTTCAACGACATGACCATATCAGCTAGTATTTTTTATCGCTTGGGCTGCTATCGGTACAGCTTATTCTCATCTGCGCACCTTGTCGTTATGGCACTCCTTACCAATGGTGCGGCTACTTTGCATTTCTTAGTGATGATCTCTATGATATCATCGACTATTTCTGGATCCAATCTGAAACAGATTTTAGACTTTAGCTCGCCTTGTTTTTGAAGTATTGAAAACTGAATTTCCTTACATTTCTGAGATACCATTTGTTTTTAAAATATGCTATATACCAGAAAATATCTTACCTGATACTCTCTAACTATTGCCTTGAATAACTGTGTGTCTTGGAACGCGTCTGCATGAATCGTCGGATTACTGTCAAAACAAAGCAACTACCTTTTTGTCATTTTTATTCCTTATCTAAAACTGCACCAAAAATGCACACCCGTAAGACCTTGCTGCCGAATGAGCGTAAACAACCAGAGCATTACAATCTATTTTTCGAAACAGCTGGACTGCCGTCCTTATCGCTTGGGCTGCTATCGGAGCTAGAATTTTTCTGTACCCTCTTCCGGTACAGCTTGTTCTCATCTGCGCACTTTGTCGTTATGGCACTCCTTACCAATGTTGCGGGTACACTGCATTTCTTAATGACGATCTCTACGATATCGTCGACTATTTCTGGATCCAATCTGAAACAGATTTTAGATTTTAGCTTGCCTTGTCTTTGAAGTATTGAAAATTGTATTTCCTTACAACAGTTCTGAGATGCTTTTTGTTTGTAAAATACGATATATACCAGAAAATATCTTCCTTGATTCCCATGCTCTTTAACTATTGCCTTGAATAGCTGAGTGTCTTGAAACGCCTTTGCACGAATCGTCGGGTTACTGTCAAAACAAGATAAGTACGTTCTTGTCATTTTTGTTGCTTATCCAAATTGTATAATCTGTGTTCTGGCAAAACCAGATATTTTCATAATAAGAGAAATAGAGTTTGTGCGCGTATGCCACAAATACGTTAAATGCAACATGACGCCGTTAAAGACAGCTAAAACAAGACATGTGCACTTGCGATTAATAACATTGCTAATTTTCCAACAAATGACTCATAATGCACTTATCTCATTTTAGCACTTTTGTTCTAGTGCTGAAATGAGAATTTTAGAGTCAGAATAAGATAAGGACATGTTGGGTTTTTGTTGTACCGGTGTGAATCGAAATCAGGGGTCGTTCCAGAGATGTATGGTCGTAACTGACCCCTTCTAAGTCACCATTTTGCTACGACGCGTAGACAAAGCTAAATGGAGAGAGAAGTAGTTGAGAAGTTGGCGCCTGTGTATACAAATACATCAATTCTTCTTTAAAAATATTTCATGCTATCGGGGTTGTAAGTGATATACTGAAGTTACGTCTCTCACTACTGGATGACGAAGTTGCGGTACGACACCGTGAGGTCCCTTTTCTCCCATTTAACTTCATCAAAAATGCATACCTGTGAGAGATTTCTGCCGAATGAGTGCGCATGTGCCGGGTAAGAGAGCCTAAACAACCAGAGCGTTACAATCTATTCTTCGTAACAGCCGGCTTGCCGTCCTTATCGCTTTGGCTGCTATCGGAGCTAGAATTTTTTTGCACCCTCTTCCGGTACAGCTTATTTTCATCTGCGCACTTTGTCGTTATGGCACTCCTTACCAATGGTGCGGGTACTTTGCATTTCTTAGTGACGATCTCTACGATATCGTCGACTATTTCTGGATCTAATCTGAAACAGATTTTAGGTTTTAGCTCGCCTTGTTTTTGAAGTATTGAAAACTGTATTTCCTTACAACATTTCTGAGATGCTTTTTGTTCTTAAAATATGCTACATACCGGAAAATATCTTCCCTGATTCCCATACTCTTTAAGTATTGCCTTGAATAACTGAATGTCTTGGAACCCGTCTGCACGAATCGTCGGGTTACTGTCAAAATAAAATAACCACCTTTTTGTCATTTTTGTTCCTTATCTAAAATTGTATAATCTGGCTTTTGAAAAAACCAGGTATATATATTAACAGGAATAGAGTTGTACGCGTGTGCCATAAATACTTTAAATGCAACATGACGCCGTTAACGACATGTGCACTTGCGATTAATAACATTGCTAGTTTTCTAACAAATAGATCATACTGCACTTATCTCATTTTGGCAGTTTTGTCTTAGTGCTGATATGAAAATTTTAGAGTCAGACTAAGATAAGCACCACATGTTGGGTTCTTGTTGTTCCGGTGTCAATCGAAATCAGGGGTTGTTCCAGATGTATGGTCGTAACTGCCCCCTCCCAAGTCAGCATTTTGCTACGGGTAGACAAAGCTATAGAATTACATCAATCAGCTATCTTCTGATGTCACCAAAATTTCGTTGTTGTCTGACACGTGTAGTGTTCAAAATCGCAATCAAAATACTAGTACTCTTCTGCTGTACATGGTCCAAATTAATCCAGATAATCAAGTAATAGCGCAAAAGCTTTTGGAAACTGGGCACAGCAGATATGGAAGTCGCACAGTGCAATTGAAAAGGCGCAGAGGTTTGTTCCTGTTTATACAATCCAGGGCTGATTGAAAATTTTTCGCATGGCCAGAACGTCTAGATGAAAAACCGTATAACGTTAAAGTATAAAGGTTTTCTAAACTTAGAAAAATTATCAAAAACTCTAATCAAAGCTAAATTGAGGAATACCTCGGACGAAAAGTTTTATTGGCTTAAAATCAAGTAGACTAAATCCAAGCCTTGGATATTAGAGTATAGGTACGATCATACATCCGATTATATGGAAATAAATTTTGGGTAAAGGAGCCAATCCAAGCCAAATTGTAATAACAGATGCTTCTAGAAAAATTAAGCCAAAATCAATAAAGAAAAAGCACGATTTGCTTAAGCTTTGTAAAAGTGTAATTCCTAAGGAATACCATTATTATTATTACAAATCACATCCGACATCCAAAGAAGCAAAGGATCTTATTCCCGGGCCAGCAGCAGACGATTCTGATCCCGGGGAAGAACCTGCTTTGCTTAGACTTCCGTTAGAATTTAATTTGTGAATAAAAAAGTATTTAGTTTCTCTGTTTGATTTTTAATCAAACAACAAGGTTCCAAATCCTCATATTTCAGAAGTACAAAAGTGTAGGTCATCTGGTTTTACCTTCTGGGCGCAAAGGGCACGTGCTCAGGGCTTCGGCTTGTTGGCAGGCGCCGACATGTCCAAAGAACAAAAGAAATTTGAAGTAGGGTTCTGTCCTGTATCCCCTCAACTGTTTTGACTCTGCTGAACACAGGGTCGGTATTGTAAGCTGACGTCATAAAATCTAAACCCCATCCAATTCGGTGTTGTTGAAATTTGCCCCGTTTTTTATTTGCCCCTCATTTTATTTTCGTACTATAACCTAATTTATGCGAATACACGTCGGATTGATTGAGAAACGGGACAGGGTCATATTCAGAAACCTTGGGGTGACTAAAAGATACAAACATCTTGTCCATTACAGATGCTCCTATTTAGTGAGACGATTCAAATGCATTCGTTTGTCAGTTAAGAAACATGCAGCAGAAATGCTTCTGATTGCAACTTTATGCTGGTAACTGGCCAGCTTCCTGCCTCTCTAGTTCAGCCACCCCTTGGGCGCCAGCCTCCTGTTTAAAGTGTGGAGGCAACACTATAGACTGAAACAATCAGGCTGGGCAACTTCAGTGAAGAAAATAATTCAGGGATTTGATACCTTACGCTCAAAGGGTCAGATACGAGATACTTACTCTTTACTTTCTACTTCTTCTTTTGTATATCTTTCTTCAGGCAGGACGGTATTTGTGATTAAAAGCAAGACATATAACGCAAACTGGTATATTAGCAGCAAATATATACACTTCATCCACAGTCGGGATATCTCAAGTTATACTATATGTACAAATGAGATGAATCTCTATATGAATCTAGCTACCCTACCGGTAGAGAGGGGAAGGAGGACAATCGGTTGGCTCGAGGTCGAACGGAATCAAAAGCGGTTAAAAAGCAACAGTTAAAGCGGAAGCAGTATGCGGTCAAGCTAGCAAGCGATAGTGGTGCGATGCGATATGCCCAAAGCGATGATCGGTGGATACGTTCGGGTGAAGAATAAGGCCAGGCGTTTATTTTACCCGCGTCTGCTTCAAGCTCTGTTTCTCTCGTTCTCGCATGGATTTCAATCTGCACCCCAGAGAAGTAACCACACTGTAGGCAAGGATGTGCCTCCCTGACTTGCTTCTTGAACCCCAATGTGTTTACCAAATCATTAAAAAAATAATATCAGAGACGCAGCATTCTGTGACACAATGACTCACCCTATTAACACTTTTGTATATCTGGGACTGTTCTGGGATATAATGATCACAATTATATATATGTACGTATCTACCTGAAGTTCTGGAACGCCAAAATATATTATATAGGATTTGCAAGGCCAACCAAAAGAGATGGAGGTGCCAGAGTACCGCAACTAATCAACACTGGCGCGCAGAGTCTACCTACTTGACACAAGTCAAATCTCAAAGTGCCCAAAGTAAGAGCTATAGACCAAACGGGACGGTATGGTTCGGCATTCTGTCGGTATTCGGTTAGATTTGTTTCACCAGTCAGGTCTTATTTGTCACCAGAGAAGTCCACTACGCCCAACGTAGCCTTAGACCGAGTTCAAACGCAGATATCAAGACTAAATAAGTCAAAGATTACTAATAAATATCTCATTTACGCTGTCCCAGTTTTAAATTTGTATCCCTCAATTTGAATTCGAAACAATTCACTAAAACTTAAATATAAATATCGCAAAGTCTGGTAAACCCATTCACTAACGGTTTGTTCTAAAGTATTCTCAAAATCTAACTCAACGTTATTTTTTTCTTCAGCAATTTTCGGTCAATACACCAGAAAAACTGAAAAGAACAAGCAGCTCTACTCAAAGTTAGTATTTCAGAAGAGAAGAGAGACCGGCACACACACCCTCCTACCCTGTCGGTCCCTCCACCACCCCTGTTTCAGGCAACCTCAGACCCTTGAGGAGTGGGGGGAAGAGCAATCTGCTCATCCCTCCTCTCCCGCCCGAAGGCCTGGCGTGGCGCTGCGTGGTTCAGGCCGCTGCGAGAGAGACCGGCACACATACGCCTTCGCTTTTATAGCGCTCGCCAACGTTCTAGAACCGACCTTGGTTGCTACGTAATACCGTCCGCCACTGGGAGTCTTCTTGACATGGTGACGTCGACGTGGTGTATTTGATTGAATCAAATATATTTCTCTTCGATTTCTTAAAGCTACTACACACAAGCCGGCGGCAATGCCGCCGGGTTTATGCCGAGCGGCTATGCCGTCGACAATACAAGCCGCGCAAAGCCGCCAAGCATCATTCCGGTTGTGACAGTCACATAGAACGCTAGTGAAGTGCATATTTTATGGTTGGTTGGTTAAAATGAATAAGGAAATCATCAGCACAGCCGCCGCAGTTGTAATTTTTATTTTTATAAGAAAAAAAAAACAGAAGGACGAGAAGGTTTTGGTTGCACCCAAGTTTACAAAATAGAAAATGGCGGAATGGTACTGTAATGATAGAAGAGTATAAAAAAGATGATGTGGGGTGTCAGCGTTTGCGCAATAGCATGTTTTTTGGGTTGCTGTACATCATCTATGCCTGCACCAGATTTGTGCAACTGTTCGAACTTCTTTTTTTCCGGAAAATAATACGAGGTTACATTTTTTAACTTTCTCTCTACTTCGCCTATATAAATGTCAAATACACTTGCAATTATGTTCAATGCGTCCATTCGATTGTTCCTATTCTTATAGTCTGCATTTCTGGGATTCCATAATATATCATCGTCATGAAATTTTTCAATTAAGAGCAGCACAGCTTCGTCGTCCCAATTAAACGACATTTTAATTTGTTTAAACACACAAACCGCACAACACTACCTCTCGAATGCCAGGAACGAAGTGGCGCCGGCAAGCAGCGTAACCCGCCGGCACACCCCGGCGGCAATGCCGCCGGCTTTGTATGCCGCCGGGTGTACGGAACCAGATGACCTACACTTTTGTACTTCTGAAATATGAGGATTTGGAACCTTGTTGTTTGATTAAAAATCAAACAGAGAAACTAAATACTTTTTTATTCACAAATTAAATTCTAACGGAAGTCTAAGCAAAGCAGTAAAAAATAAACATTACATTTGAAAGACTAATTAGTTATTAACAAAAAAACATATTTTTTGCACTTTTCTTCTTTTGCACGAATACATTATTATACCTTAGCTTTTTGACTCTTCAGATACAGGTTCTTCCCCGGGATCAGAATCGTCTGCTGCTGGCCCGGGAATAAGATCCTTTGCTTCTTTGGATGTCGGATGTGATTTGTAATAATAATAATGGTATTCCTTAGGAATTACACTTTTACAAAGCTTAAGCAAATCGTGCTTTTTCTTTATTGATTTTGGCTTAATTTTTCTAGAAGCATCTGTTATTACAATTTGGCTTGGATTGGCTCCTTTACCCAAAATTTATTTCCATATAATCGGATGTATGATCGTACCTATACTCTAATATCCAAGGCTTGGATTTAGTCTACTTGATTTTAAGCCAATAAAACTTTTCGTCCGAGGTATTCCTCAATTTAGCTTTGATTAGAGTTTTTAATAATTTTTCTATGTTTAGAAAACCTTTATACTTTAACGTTATACGGTTTTTCATCTAGACGTTCTGGCCATGCGAAAAATTTTCAATCAGCCCTGGATTGTATAAACAGGAACAAACCTCTGCGCCTTTTCAATTGCACTGTGCGACTTCCATATCTGCTGTGCCCAGTTTCCAAAAGCTTTTGCGCTATTACTTGATTATCTGGATTAATTTGGACCATGTACAGCAGAAGAGTACTAGTATTTTGATTGCGATTTTGAACACTACACGTGTCAGACAACAACGAAATTTCGGTGACATCAGAAGATAGCTGATTGATGTAATTCTATAGCTTTGTCTACCCGTAGCAAAATGCTGACTTGGGAGGGGGCAGTTACGACCATACATCTGGAACAACCCCTGATTTCGATTGACACCGGAACAACAAAAACCCAACATGTGGTGCTTATCTTAGTCTGACTCTAAAATTTTCATATCAGCACTAAGACAAAACTGCCAAAATGAGATAAGTGCAGTATGATCTATTTGTTAGAAAACTAGCAATGTTATTAATCGCAAGTGCACATGTCTTGGTTTAGCTGTCGTTAACGGCGTCATGTTGCATTTAAAGTATTTATGGCACACGCGTACAACTCTATTCCTGTTAATATATATACCTGGTTTTTTCAAAAGCCAGATTATACAATTTTAGATAAGGAACAAAAATGACAAAAAGGTGTTTATTTTATTTTGACAGTAACCCGACGATTCGTGCAGACGGGTTCCAAGACATTCAGTTATTCGTAAGCAGCGTAACCCGCCGGCACACCCCGGCGGCAATGCCGGCGGCTTTGTATGCCGCCGGGTGTACGGAGGCTTAGCCGGCGGCACTGTGTGTAGCAGCCTTTACAGCGCATCCTATAAAATGAATGCCACACCCCTAGGGCATCTCATTCCCAAGGGCTAGATCAGACCCTGCAGAGTTTCCGGTCCCAAAAGGGCCTATAGCCAGTTCTAGCACCTCTCCGACGACCGGGAGTGCATCAGCTCTGTGCATGTTACAATTCCCGCACGCTGACCACTCTAAATCAGGACTAGAACCAAAAAGAAACTTTTTGCCCACTGTTAGGGACCTTACAGGGCCCACAACACCAGGAGGGTTGTGTGAAGATTCCCCCAATGTTGAATAACGACTTTTCAATCGTGCCTATTTCAGCCTGTGCCTGGATACGCCACTTTGGAGTGTTTCTTTTCCTCTGCAAATCCCTGAACATAGTACTGCCTCAGGACGCATTCTTGACATCCTGAATTTCGTCTAGTGCTATCACAAGGCTTCAAATTTGATTTAAATTATTTCATTCATTATAATAAACTCTAATACGGAAAACGAATCACTTTCTGTCTATTTCTATGTGCAAGACGTGGCAAGAAAAACGTCATACAAACATCAGGTTTGGTTGAGGATTTGAGACTCTATATTGGTGACAACGTAATATTTATACCAGGGGACTATCCCTAACTCGGAATAATAGAACGATAATAATAGCTAAGGATTAATCTAAAATTTAACGTAAATACGAGGGGAGGTCAGAAAGTACGTAATTCACGGCACCGAACAAAACTTCATTACATCACCAATGGCTCAGCAATCGCGTGAATTTTATCCCACCTTGGATTAGGAATGCTTAAGAGCCAACTAGTCAGACCAAGACTAGATCAACACTAGGGAAAAATATAACACAGCTTTGTGCTTTTTTAGACCTTGACTTCGTTTCTTCTGCGTAAGTTTGGGACATACCTCGGCAATTAACCAAGCAGTTGCTCTTAGACTCATGGAAATGACGTCTAAGTAAGTAGATAACTATAAAGTGACTGCATAATATAGGTGAATATACTCGTATTTACCTGATCTTCTTTTCTTTGAGGCCAACGAATGCTGGACTTGGCCTACCAGTCAACGAATGTGTCGCCAGAACCTTTCTAGGGAAAACTGTTATGAGTAGCTTTCTGGTAGCAGCCGTATAGCTGCTCCAGTTGACAGCATCGTACACGGTCCGATCAATTTTTGTAGCGTTGCTGCCAATTTGCACCTGAAATGGATGATTTGTAAATATAAGTGTGCACCTATTTGTTTACAATATTCTATAACTAACACTATTCTTATGAATCTGTTTTACAAGTTGGTCTAATTGGACTACAAACTAGTCTAGTCGGACTACACTTTTGATAACTGGTATCATTAGAAATACTATTTTCAAAGTGAAGTTGCCAGGTTGACATTATGAGCCATTCGTGAGATGTGCTCAAGAATCCATAAAAACGTTTCCTAAGTTGTCTTGTAGTTGAACGATAGAATTGAATCTTTTTCTAAGTATTTCATCGTGAAGGGCATGACAGAGTTAAGGGCCTAGAACTGAAGCAATGTTCTGCGACTTACGCAACTGACTCAGTTAATTTTTAGGCTCGTCTGAATGCTGTGTAAAGCCTAGACTTTGAAATTTTCAAGCTCTGCTATACATGCGAATCACATATACCTTTTCATTTCTACGCCTATTCGCGAGTAAGTATTGGGATGAAATTTTCACACGAAGTTACAGCTAAGCCAAGAACGAAAACGCTTTGTAGTGTTTGGTGATCGGTCCAAAGCGCCAAAAAACAAGATAATTAAAATCACTCAAGCTTCGTTTCTTGACGTTCCAGAGTAGCCTAGTTTTTTTATGATAGTATATTGATACACTTTCACGGTAATTCTACGCACCTATTTCGACACATTTCACACATCATAGATTTCCCCACATATTTGCTCTTTTTTTTATTAATGGCACTGGAATATAACCCATCAGCCAGAATCAAGTCATAAATAATAAGAATAATATGTCCGAAACCTTTTCATAGAGAAAGGATCACATGAAAAACTAATCCGGTAGGGAGGGAGAATGGGAAATTGGAGGTATTAGACAGGGACACACATTCTTCTCGCCCACGGGCATATCAGAGCATTTTACCGTACTCACATACAAGAGGGTCGCTGTAAGAAGGATGAAAATACATATATGGAAAGATCAGAGGAAAAACGCTAAAACTTATATAAGCAGCACTATAGTCTATTAACATTAACTCTGCCTGGATGACAGATAAAGGGAGACAAAGAAAATAAATTGGATTATTCTAGAGACTCTAAATTTTGCTACCAGCATTTTTGATGAATTCCATAAAGCAGGAAGTCAGGTTTTTGTAGCGAGAGGAGTGATTGTGTAATGTATCGAGCAGGAAACCTACGCACGAGTAAGTTTAGGTAAAGATTGTCACAGTGTGTAAGATGCTTAACGAAACCGAAAAAACTGAGATCCAAATCTCCTTTGACATTGCAATGCTCGCAAAGTTCCGAAGGTATTATATTTAACCTAACGAGCTGCGGAGGGAAGGAGTCTTGTCCAATTTTCATACGAGTGTTGCATCTTCACCAATAACATAAAAAGTACATCCTGAACCAGAATTGGATTTAGAAGATCCGTGAAGATATGTTTAAAATCATTGTGACTATTGCATATGGACAACATAACGTTTTTATTGATATGAGGATTGTTACCGTATTTAGGAGTAGTTATGTCATTATTTTTTATGAGCTGGAATAGATCAATACTAGCAGTTTTACACTAGGACTCCAGAGAAAACATCGGACCATGCTCATTGCTGCAATCTGAGGAACCTTTTTTTCATGTAAATCCCAAATAGTTTCTGACAAAATGTACGTCTTTTTGATGCCATTGCACTACATGAAAAATTGTACTAGAAGTTGTTCCGAATGGGCAGTATAGACTCAGTCTACTTGACGCCACCTTTTAGAGTCAATTTTCAGTGATATTTTGGTGGCATCCTATATTATTTTATGCCAGAATATTAGCCGAACTTCTTCAAGCTTGTAATTCTAAGAATGTGGCTGAGCTAAAAACTTAGCCCGTTATCTTGATAAATTTTCATGTAAATCTTATCATAAACACGTAGAATAAAGTTTGATATGGATACTCACTTTAGCCTTGAAATGATTTCCGTTTTCCTGGCCAGGACTAGCGTTAGAGGCTCTGCTGGGAGATGGTGAGCTGGCATCACCATATTTAGAGCTAATGTCCCGTAGCGTGCCCATTGTTGCATCCAGGTTTGACTGGACGTCTGCAAGCAAAGAATAATATATTTAAACTGGAGAATAACACCACCTCATTTGCGAGTTTAAAAAAAAATCAATCATAAACGATTATGATGTAACAATAATAATAATAATTATGGTTATAATACAATTATTTCATTGTTAAATATCCACAGACAAATCAAAAGTCTGCAGGAAATGGTAGAACAAAAACAATACAGATTAGAAGACAATTTTAAAGCAGTTATCTGTTCAACTCATTTTTTTGAAACGCTTTTGAATATTTTATCTTAAATTATTGAATATTTTACAACCCATGTAACTCAAAGATAATCGTGTTGTTTATTATTGAAGTGGTTCAATTTATTCTTTTTATACGCAAATATTAATAATACATGCATGTAAATACAAGCTACTGATTTGCCATGGTTCTAATAACATGTTTCTCGAGAAGAAAAACTCAGCTGTATCTCCAGTTTAAAATGCCAAGTGACTGTTAAAGCATGAACAGTATATTATAGTAATTAAAACTTGCTTACTACTGTGATTTGATAAACATTTTATACCGTTAGCACTTTTACGTCATCTATGACACAGCATTTCAACATGTGGCTTCCAACTTAGATCACGATCAATGGTAATACTCAACAACTCAACAGAAGTAGATGTTTCAATTGTTGAAACGTTATTAAAAATACTGAAATCTCGGTTATCTCTTGGTGGAAATTTCATTATTGGGTCCTAGCTATATTTAATATAGGCCATTATTTGCCGACCGTTTTCTGGCGGTTTTGCATACCGCTTTAATATTATGAAAAAGTTCAATGTTACTAGAACTAGTCAATAAGATGAGATATAATTTTACAATATAATAATACAATATAATTTTACAACTTGAAACTGTATTCGACAGATATTCATTGAGATTACTCGCATGCAGCAAAAAAAAGAAGAAAAAGAAAAAACAAAAAAAGTAAAAAGATGCGATGCGTTGCTTCAAGAATATGTATTTGCCTATGGCCAAGTACCAAAACGGAAGAGAGTAGCGTAGCATACGGCACGTCTCTGTAAGACACTGTGTGCCTTTGTTGAGGTCTATGCTCACGTGAATTTGTTTTGGAACTTGTCTATATAACAACTTGTTGCGGTAAGAATCAATGCTTAGATTCAGTCGCACCCAGCTGTTACGCGCTAGCGCAGCGTGAAGTATGACTACCTTATATGGTATGATGGATCCCTAAGATCGATTGGCAGTGACATATGGATGGTCTGGTGGCAAAACCACGTATCAAGCATTTGGACACTTTTTCAGGAAACACGAAAAACCATTTTTGTAATATGGGTTCATCCTCGGACTAACAAAAATAACACCTATCAAGGGTTGGATTGTTACGTATGTGTTTAGTTTTATTATAAATAACTAATCACAAATTCTGATTTCAAAAGACGTTTGGAAAATTTATGAATTACTTACCTGACAGTTAGCATGCCTTAATTCAAGCAAAATGCTACACATAGACCAAAACGGCCAGAAATAGAAAAATCTTCAACTTTGGAAAATGAACAGAGCATTAATGCTACCTGATATAGTATAAGTGATGTTTGATACCAGTTATTACAGATAGTGGTGCAAAAAAATGATCTATGAGCTTACACTCTGCTGATCGTTTAACTTGATAGCTTAGTGATATATGGACCGACATATAACAAAAACTCAATTTTTTAAATTCCGATGATACGTGGGATTGCCACTAGGCAATTGATATGCAAAATAGATTATTCTGAGCTGTGTTAGTTACCAGCAGACTCAGCCAATAGCAAGCGGATGAAATCAATGCCTACCAAAATTCTAATGGCAGCAATGTCCAGACTAGGCAGTGCTGGTGTGGTTGGAGGTCAAACTGTCAAAAGTAGATGCCAGAAAGGGCGATTTGATAGAAAGGTAACATATCTTCCACGACACAACATCAGGTTTTGACGTTTATTGACATAAACCGCTGATGAGCTATTAAAATCTTTCTTTAGAATTTTAAACATGATATCCAAACTAACTAGCACCATCGACTCGTAGCTTTCCAGATGTTCCTGCATTATCTGCTTATGGCTTGCTAAACAGCTTAGGTAGACATACTTCATAAACGCCACCTGATGAGAAATGGCACGACGGCCGTTTAACTATCATTTTATCTAAACCAATAACACCGCAGTTCATCAGTTTGTAGTTTATATGACATTTAATAGCTTAAGTTAGGGGCGCATCCATGGTGACGCACACGACGCATTGTGCGTCGGGTCCCGAGTCCCTTCAACGCGGTGCCTTAACGTCATGAGGCTTCAGTTATCATTGTTTGGCTCTGATGTGATGTATAATCTGCTTCAAAGATGGCATTAGTGGAAGTAACGGCAATGGATAGTGTGTCAAATACACTTACATGAGATTCACATCTAGAAATTAGTTGCGCATCTACTTTTTCTTATCCATTCTGGAAATTACATCTGCAAACTTGCTGAATTTCAAAAATGAGTGTGATAAGAAATAATTATATTCAATGTGCACTGTCGAATTACAAGTCATATACATGCTAACAGTGATTACACACAACGCGGGAGTGGTGGTGATTTCCCGTAATTCTCCTCAGTTTTTGAAAACACGAAAAACCGAGAAAATCGTAATCTATAACTTTGAACCATAAACTGTCTCCAGAAAGGACAACATATGAATAACCCGTCACACCCGTCAAACGATCCTAGTGAGCAATAGTGGATTGACTGTTTGCACCCTAAAAACTATCTGGTCTGCAAGATGACATTTTACAGGTTTTTCTTTTGACGTTTTATAGGGTTTTTTACATAGTGCCCGATCCGCTCCTTTAACCCACTCCGTGTTCTCCAATTATTTTCAGACGTATAATAGGGCGCCAATTTCTCTTTCCGAAGGAGCCCTACAAAGTTTTTGCTTTGGGCCTCGTGGACCTTACATCCATCACTGTTCACTTGATTTTTTGCTGCAGGAACTAAAAGGTAAGTAGAATTTTTTTCCTCACCATGCATACCGTTGGTGAACCTTTCTAGATCTGCCTTCAGCTCCCTGTATTTCCTTTTGAGGGTTTCATAGTCATCGCCTTGTCCCGATTCTTCAGTTTGTGTTCCTCGATCCATAACTTTGATGACATGCTGTAAATATTACAAAATGTAATCTCGCCTTGCTATAATACAAGTATAAATGTCAGCACTACTGTTTCCAAAACGGTTTCGTCTGGTGCAGGTAACTAAGTTCGTTTCACTCGGCCGAGAACTTTATTTAAGGATGCATATAAATCTTGTTCAGCAGGATAACATGCGCGTACAGCAGGTGTATGCCCTTTGGCGATTTGTTGCAAAATCTCGGTAAGTATTTCGTGTTTGCGCTCAGATGTGCCTCTTCTTGCGACGTTGATAGTTTAATTTCGCGATTTGCAGAAATGTACTGAGTGACAAAAAAAGTAAACACCTACGCATGTTTATTGGAATTCAAGAATCTTTTACATATCGATTTATCTGGCCATGAATAACAATGGTCAGGTTTCTCTGTTAAGTTTTTGTGGTGGCTGCGTGTATTGTTCTGGTGATAAAGAAGCTTTCAGTTTTCGTACATTTACATTATCAGTTGAATGTTAGTTTTCGTGTAGCTTATTGAGAAGCCTTTTTGTGATTGCTCAAAATGCCCAGAGTGCGTAGATTTCACCGGGGGTTTCTAGGAGGACCAACAGATCTTTACGCAGTATCTGCAGTGTTAACAAGCATGGGCTCCGGAAGGCCAAGGACAGCGAGCGAGGGGTTCTGGACGTCCCAGAGGGATCACAGGGCGACAAGACCACCGGTTAACACGTTGACTGCCGCAATGTTAAAAAAATTGTGTCTTCTCTGGCCGCAATACTTTTTTCAGCTTAAATGACTAATAAGCTATAGTTTAGTAGTTCTTACTTAATGATGTTGATAATTTTGACCTAGAACATGTAGATATTGATGAGGATCCACGGTGGGTGCACGCGGCCCTTAAGTATGATTTTACACCCAGGAGCCACGTGGCTCCTAAGTGGGATCTCAACGGACCTACGTCACGGTGATAGAGCGCAAGCGCCAGCGGCTATTGCGAGATATCGTATAACCACGTGCCGCTTGTTAGTATATTGTTAGAGTCAGTAACAAGCGGAGTGTGCGAATAAAAAGTCTACGATGAGTTATGAAAAAGAACAAGAAAGGCTCATGAAGATATGGCAGGTAGGTGTCACTTGAGACTTTTGAACACGGTTATACCAAAATATCTAACTTTTTCAGGAGCTGTTGTCCGATGAGGAGGAAGATCCATTTCCTGATTTGTCGGATGAGTATGTACCAAGTCATGACGAGTCATCAAGTGAGGACTCTGATGATGACTGTAGTGATCGAAAACGCCGTCGTTTACTTTTCAATGAATCCCAAACACCAACATCTGATAGTAATGCGGAAGTCGCCAGTACTTCAGCCATTGATCTCGAAATGGAAACAATTGAAGAAGTTATTCGTAGTTACGCTGCAGATTCCAGTGAAGTTGGTCCATCAAATAACAGTACCACAGATCTTGCTTGGTACCAGGTATCTGGCTCACATTTGAAAGATTTTCATTTTACAATATCTGATCCGGGAATCATACCACAAATATACGAATCATATTCCAATAAAAATCCAATAAACTTCTACGAGTTATTTCTGAACGATGACATTTTGGATATGATGGTCATAGAAACCAATAGGTATGCTGCTCAATGCAAGGCACGAGAATCAGCTCCTAAGGCTAGGATCCATCAGTGGCGCGATGTAGAAAAAGCAGAAATGAAAAGATTTATTGGTATAATATTTTGGATGGGATTGTGCCAATTTCCATCCATTGAGTCATATTGGTCGAAAGAGGTGATGTTTGATAATAAAATAAAAAATGTAATGTCAAGAAACCGGTTCCAGTTGTTGCTAAGAGTCTGGCATTTCCACGATAATGAGGTAATTTCAGAAAACAGGCTTCAAAAGATAGTTCCCCTGATAGAAAAGCTACTTGAAAGTTTCCAAGCCCCGATCGTTCCAAAAGAATCGCTTTGTATTGATGAAACACTGGTACCATTTAGAGGTCGTCTACGATTTAGGCAGTACATAAAAAACAAGCGTCATAAGTTTGGTATAAAACTGTACAAGCTTTGCTTGGAAAAAGGATACACATACAATATCCAAGTATATGTCGGCCAAGATAAAACCGAAGGGCAAGCATCGTCACAGAATGTTGTACTTACACTCGCTAAGAATCTCTTGTACGAAGGTCGTACGATTTATACCGATAACTACTACACAAGTGTATCGTTGGCTCATGAACTGCTTGAGAAGAAAACACATTTAGTTGGCACTTTGAGGGCAAATCGAAAACTTAATCCTAAAGAAGTTACAGAAAAAAAACTGAAAAAAGGAGAGACTATTGCTGCCGAATCCACTTCAGGCGTAGTTGTTCAAAAGTGGATGGATAAGAGAGATGTCCTCACTCTCAGTACTAAACATACCTCTGAAATGATAAAAGTCAAAAGTGGTGACAAGGAAACGGAAAAGCCTGCATCAGTGATCGATTATAACAAGCATAAAGCATTTATTGATTTATCAGACCAAATGAAAGCTTATAATACATGTCTGAGGAGAGGCATAAAATGGTACAGGAAGCTGGCCATTGAACTGTTGACGGGTACTGCCTTGGTAAATGCATACATTTTACACCAACAAGTAACAAATCAAAAAATGAGCGTTACAAAATTCAAAGAGGTTGTAACAACAGAATTTCTGAATGTGGGAAGCCTGTCAAAACCAAACGAAAATATCGAAAACATGCCATATATTCAACATATTCTTGAGGATGTTGGAAGGGCAGGCCGAGGAAGGTGCAGTTTATGCTATGAAACACTAGCACGCCAACTTGGGCGCATTCATGCACAAGCTAAGACGCAAAAAACCAAATTGAAATGTTCACAATGTATGAAACACTACTGTTTGTCATGTTTTTTTGAGGTGCATCGCTGTACAAAATAAATAATGTTTATTAATGTTTTTATAAAGTTTGAATATTACTTTTTTGTATTTATATTTTTTACAGTTTTTTTTGGACTACAATAATTATAAATATAATAATTAGCTAATAAATATTGTTTAATTTCAATGACATAGGTAACAGCCACGTGTACCCATACAGCACACTAAGTTCACAGGCCAAATGCAAATTCTACATATAACAGCCACATATTCGCGTCCCCATATGAAACTAACGCGGTTGAAGTCCAGCTGTGGGTACACGCGGCTGTTAAATATTTTTCTGCTTGAGTCCCCACAGTGTAGTCTCGCGGCCAGATCTGTCGATTTCCTGAGATCCCACTTTGGATACTCACGGCAGTCAACGTGTTAAGACTCCTGGCTCTGAGAGACAGATTCAGTAGTACTCGAGCCATCGTTAATCAGTGGTTTGAAAAGCATGGAAAGATGGTTGGTATGCGTACGGTATATCGCCGAATACCACAGCTTGGCCTTTTTTCTTATCGCCCACATTGGGAGCTACATCTCACAGCTGAACATCGGCGTAATCGTTTGCTCTGGTGTAGAGAAAGAATTCTATGGGACCGGGAATGGAATCAGGTGATCTTTAGTGACGAATCCCAAACACCATCCAAAACCCGGTTATGAAGCAAGACAATGCCAGACCGTATGTTGCCCGAGCATGGTTAGCCTTCATGGACCAATACCTCATCAACCGTTTACCTTGGCCACCACGATCGCCTAACCTATTTCCAATTAAACATGTCTGAAACATGATAGGTCGCAGGCTCTTGAATTTGCAACACCCTCCACAGACTTTAGCAGCTCTTACGTAGTTGCAGTAGCCTGGAATGAGATACCCCAACAGGATGTCGACCACCTTATCAGCACGATACCCAGGCGTGTCAATGATGTATAAGAAATCGTTGATCCTCAACACATTATTGAACCAGCTTCTGCAGTCAGTTGACGAATCAAGCTGAAAATTCAACCATTTTACTAGTAAGGGACACTGAACATAGTTGCCAAAAATTATTAAAATCGGATATACATACGTATGTGTTTACCTTTTTTGTCACTCAGTAGATAGTCAAAAGTATCGCAACACAATACGTAAGACACAACGCGTAAGCACAGGATTTTTGACTATTACATTTTGTTCCTTTTCTTGCACATCCATTTCGACCTTTACTCTTACCTTCTCTATCCTCTTTTCAGCCTGTACACCTTGAATCTGTCCCTCTATAAGTTTCCTGGCCAGAAGACGGGAGCTTTTCGTTGGGGATCTCTGTAGAAGTACAGAACAATAAAATGTACAAATGACTAGGTGCTAAAAATTACCAAAGACAAACGAAGTCGATTGAATTAAATTGATTGAATTTCAAATTCGAGGTATAATGAGTATGGCCCTGTTCACGGTGTAAACGTGGCCGCAAAATCATGCCGATCGTGTATGATATATAGACAAACACAACACACCTAGCAGATTCGAACCCACGAGACTTTGAGTCCATGGATTAGCAGCTCGACGCGATAACCCACTCGGTTACCCAGTCTCTGTTCCGTGCGTTTACACAGCTCTGTACTCAAAGACGATGCAGCATAAAGTCCATTTACAATATGCGTCGTTTGCAGTACCAGTGTTTACAGCAGTGCTGGTGGCGACGGGCTAAAAAGAGCTGAACGACACTGTGGCCACGTATACACCACGAACATGACCATTATAAGCAATCAGGAGACTCCACTACTGCTGTAAAGCTCTTCATGTCAGGATTCATCAGATACCGGATGAAAAGTAGATTCTCACATAGAGCGCTTCAGCGCTGCAGTTTACCAAAAGCGCGCTAATAATAGTTACTTATGTGTCTAGAATTGCGTAGCCAGTAGTTGTGTTACAAGTTCATGCTACAAGTCGATCACGCTTAAGCCGCTAGTTTGACAGTGGCTGACAGTTCACATTAGACTAGTATACCTCTCAATACAATCCGCAAAATTTCCGGAAATAATGAAGGATTACGTGGAATGCAAATGCAGTTTAAACTGAGTAAGACCACAGCTTAGCTAATAATCAGCTATGAAAATCTCCTGTCACTGTCAAAAACGACCGATATTTCGGCAGAGAAAGTCGAATGTAAATTCCCCAAGTACAACGCTGAAGGAGGCTTCTGTGCTCAGCAGCAGCCGATGTTACCACGTGTCCTGCCAGCGGCCGCAGATATTTCTTGCAATCGTAGAGATTATACTATTCCGATAAGATCTGGTGTAGTTTGTATGAACCAATAATAAAAAGCCAAAAGGTGTGTGTTTGTTCAAAAAGAAGCATTGATGACTATTTATGAAAAAGTTTCGAAATAAATTCGTATTGGTGGAAGTATTTACATTAGAAGAATATTTACTCTGCAGCTGTGATATTCTCAATCCATTCCATTTTCAATGCAAACACTGATAAAACACCGCAATCAAACCTGACCCGTCCGACGACTCCTCAGCTAGGATGCTACTGCATACACGGCAAGTTTTTAATGTGGTCGATAGTTTCGATATTTTAATTACCTAGAAAAGTTGATAATAACGGTATGCAACCTTAGGATTCTTACTTATAAAATATGCCGCTCTCCACACTCATACATTTTTTAAAGAAATTTGTTAAGAATGAGCGAATGTTGTGTTGTGTTTTCCGCGACAAAGACACCGAAATTCTTGTGACTGAGTGGAAGTTGAATTTTCCTGACCTGACAATAACACTGAGGATGCAAAATGTTGGAAGACAAGCGAAATGTTTGATGGATACGGAAATGGGACAACCGAAATTTTTACTTTGAACCTTATCTACTTTAATTTCACGTCTAAAAGTTCTTAGGAAAGATATCTCTTTTCGCGTTATAAATAGAAATTTTACGATCTCATTTCAGCGCCATGAGATTCTACTAAGTAAGCTCAGTAGGCCCAAAAAAAAAACAATGAGTATTAAATTAATTAAATTACATCCGAGTCCTTTTATTGGATAAATATGACAATGCTATAAAAGCAGTGAATAACATAATACGCTCAACTAGATATTTGCTTTTATCTAAGAACTTGCTCGCATCACAGCAACCACTTAGAAAGTACCAGTATCAGCTATGCCGCCATTATTTGTATTTTTTCCCTTCTACAATCATGAATTAAGCAGACTTGTTCATATGCTATAGGGTTAATAAATGTTAAATGTATCTTCGCCTTATTAGTTTATCCCTGTTTATCAAAAATAACTGAGCGATTCACATCGCAACACAGATAGTATTTCTGCCCTGCTAAACGTCAGTAGGCCCGGAGAAAAACAACTCCGATGTATTGGTTTGTCCCTTTGGTAGGGGGTGGTAGTCAAGTTAGCCAATAGTATAAACTACACAATCTTGGCAGCAAACAACGCAATGTAAATTATATCAGCTTGGTTCCTTCTAATCTATTCAAATTCGTTGGTCTGGAGTACTAATTGGGGGCTATGGCACACGAAGTGAGAAACACCTAATATTACTAAGTTCAGGATTCACAGAACTGGAACTCCTCCAGTTTCAAGTAATTCTGCAGATTCCTTTGGAACATACTACCCACTGCTTCGTCGCAATTAAAATATCGTTGAAGCGTGAAAATGATTTATCTCTCCCAGATCGATGGCTGCTTTCAATTAACGAAACCTCGATATTGCAATCTCCAGAGAAACTCCAGGAGGCTGCTTGACGCTGATATGTCTCGGCATCTAATTGGGGAATTGAAAACGAAGCAGCCTGTGAAACATGGATCGCGCGGGACGAACATGCCACCTTACACCAGACATTAAAATGAGTTATAGTAATTGGTGAATCTGAGATTTTTCCAGGCGAATTAGATAGCCTGGAATATTTGGAAACATAAGTGGAAGTTTCAGTGTATACGTCGTAGTATCATTCCGACTAAACGAACCAGATTTCATAATACATACAAAAGAGAGAGAGAGAGAGTAAAATATCTTCAAACTTCGTATTTTCCCCGAACTGTCATAGTAACAGAAAGAATGTGTGTCGCCTACAGTTCATGAGCTTTCCAGAAAATTGTCACTATCTTACTTTCTAGGTCTAGCTAAAGGGTGGTTACGGGTAGCTACGAGCCTTGCCTTCAGGAAAATTAAGACTTGAAAGGAATCTCAGCTACAGAATCAATTAGTATTCCAGAGTTAATAACGTTGGATGAACAACAACAACTACCCAATTTTACACCATAAAAAGATACCCAACTAGCAAAGTAGTGCTATAAGCTTTTGGTAAAAGAACCGTTCAGCCATAAAAGCTCTCTATTGTTGTTGTCTGAACACCAAAATGCTGGCTTAATGTTGAGTGGAATGCAAATTTGCTTTCTGCAAAATATTTGCTCTAAAATGAGGTGTTTAAAATATTCTTATAGCATAGTTGCACAACACCTTATAGGACAAATTTTTAATTGATGCATAAACGTTTATACAACTATTTTATACGGCATATTTGCAGGTTAGTCAAAATGGTTGTGTTGTGGCATCCATGGTAACGTTTATAAAACAAACCCGAGCCTTGTTGTTTTGCTGTGCAAATTTACTACTTTAGCCAACAAATTGCTCCCAACGGAAGCACTTATACAACTGTTGTTTAGTATCTGCTAAATATGTTGGTATACCACTTCACCATAACCTAACTTTCAGCTGTCATATTTTAGTTAAAAATGCCATAACCAATGTTTTAAGACAAACAACGCATGCATATTGGTTCAAAATGTTTTATCAACTGTTCAAACAGAAGATATAGATCTGGTACAAATTCTGGGTGAATCATTCGACTCTGTCGGTATTTCATTTCAGACATTTGTCAAATTGTTGTATAACACCTGCAGGCAACACCAAAATATTTTAATAACCTAAAGACAACATGGACGATGCCATGATTATACACAACCACCCGCCATATTGCGCAAACATTTATTCCTCTATTTGATATTAAATAATTATGTTTCAGTTCGAAATTACAGATATAAAGTGATAAACATTTGTATAATTGTGTCTAAATATATGATTTGTGGAAGATTTAACGCAGATAAGTTCAGTTTTCCATCTTAAAAATCTAGACATACTTTTGATCATTATCAAAATATGAATCAAATACGAAGCCCGTAGAATTTGTGTAACTACTTTGCACGATAATCACAATAAAATTTGCTGCGCAAGTAATTCAATAGCCCTATATCATAGTGTTAGAAGTTTATCATATACCTGTGTATGAAATTCACAATGGCCGATATGTAAGTAAACAAGATGACTGTATTGTGTTAGTTATATATTCTTCACTTCGTCTATACAATACATAAGAAATAGTTTGGTTGCAATAAAGTATAATCACACAACTGAATAGTTGTATAGTTGACAAAAACTGAATCTTGCACTGACGCAAATGTTTGTTTGTTGTATAACTGTTAACTGCAGCCCTTATACAACCTCTTGAATGACTGAAGTGTCCTATTAGGTGTGCCCATTCCGCTTGTATAGCTGTTCTAAGAGGGTTTTGCCAATGTTTTTACAGTATACAATGCTGTGTAAGGAATACTGTATAATCATTCTTGCAACTCTAATAGGAGTCAAATGACTACCAGAAGTTGTATGTGACTATTAGTAGGACTGGATAGATTGGTAGTTAACTAACCTAGAGAGTTCAAGTCCAGAGGCCGCGATGGGCATAGCTCCTCGACCTATTCAATGATTTGTCCATTAAAAGATTTAGATCAACTATACTAAGGTAGCCGAATTTAGCAGAATGAGAAAGGATACTGAGGTGTTTCGAAAATCTCGGCAGTCTATGAAGAGGAAGTTGTCTTAGCTGGAACTAATTACTTGTTCAGAATCATTATGAATCGAAGCTTCACTAACAAAAGTGCTGATCCTGTACAGTTTGAATGGAAGAGATTTTTCAGTCTTAGCACAATTGAAAGAACCATCCCTTGAATATTTTCACTTGTAATAGCTTGTATCTTCGAAAACAATTAAACGATATATTGAGTGTATATCTAACGTAGCTGCACTAATGTTGGTTGCAGAACATGTAGGCAGCGGCCGTAAGGTTATTCATCGAAATTACCCCCATTATTTCCACGTTTAAAATCATATAATCCAGCCTGCTTTGTCGTTGGAAAAGGGTCGTGCTGCATGATTGGTAAACAAGCTTATGCTATTAGTTTTCCCGGATTGTCTTTTTATTCCCTGCAGCTGCTTTCCTGTACACCAGTTATACCTATTTATACTTTATTGAATATTGTTGATCAACCGGTCCCTTATTTTGATAAAAAATAGTTTCATTGTATACTGCCGACCGTTGTACCCGACAAGCGCACGCTGTGCCGAAAGAGTAAAAAAAGCAGGAATGGAACTTGAAAAGCTTCAAATAATCATTCATGTCACTACTACTTACCAGGTCTTCTCTAAATGTCTCTGTTATGCCACGGAAGTTCCGTTCCAGGTAACTGCGGTCCTCTGAAATAATAATAATCATGGTTAAACAAGAATTTACTCGGGGGCGTAAATGACTAAATAAAATTTTTCATTCCTCATCAATTTGACGATGAGAGACGATTTGGCTTTGCATCTTATTGATTTTTATAAAATTCCTTCTTAATATCAATAAGCTACTTGGGCAATAATCATAAGAAGCAAATAATTGACTTATGATTTTATACCGAAAAGGTAACAGATTTTGTTAATAGGTTAGAACCGTTGATTTTCAATGAGCACTTGTTGAGACCTCTGGATGTTGCTATCATGTGGTTCAGTATTGTGATAGGGTCGATATTCACTATCGGCTTCCCCTTGTGTACTAATGATACCGAGGATACGGTCGAAACATGCAATTCAACAACAAAGCCAGGAGTATAGTAGATGATACGCACTAGTTTTAACTGCCATCTGAATCCATTTTTTTCGAGGCCTATAAGGGATTTCGAGGTCAAAACAAAATAAATATCGTGCAGATTCATGAGTGCTACTCGCTGTAACGAAATGCATGGCGGCTTGGCGAGACTCATAGCGCACGACAGGGATGCTTCTGGAGATGCCAATTTTCCAGAAAAGTCGTCAATTTAACACCGATGGCTTCAAATACTCGTATATCGGTGGTATCGATTCTTCAAAACATATTCTTCTTTCAACCTATCTGTGAATCTAGTTCAGCAATCGATTCATTGATTGGATCCGTTTTCAGTAAAGTTGTCCTTTTATTCGTTGGTGGAATGCTCAACTCGTTTTGTTTCAACGATTTCAGAGCTATCAATAATACAAAAACGCGACAGAAACTTCATGAGAGGATAAATGAACGGTACCTCTGTAATCGACCACAATTTTCAGGTAAAAAAGGATAATTATATGAATTAGCAGGATATGAGATTGTCAAAATGAAAAACTCATATTTGATCACGAAAAACGAATAGTTATAATAATATATTTCATTGAGACCTGACAATCGGTACAAGCATGCGAGATAAGATAATTAAAAAAAATATAAAATAGAATATAAAAGTCATAGACCACAGTGGCTATCTGTGAATGAATCTTTCAGAAATCAAAATCTCCACACTAACTTGATGCACAGTTTACTTTAAGGGAAATATAATAGAATATAAAGCAGAGTAACGGTTCTGTCAATTTTAAAGCTACAATTTTTCATGAGATGACAACTCAGGTAAGATGTATCGATGTTTCTGATCACTTTGATGTCGACGCATAAATATATTGACACACAACCATCGATACCAGTATATCGGTGTTTTCGATACATCGATGTATCTTTGTCATCTCTAGGAATTTTAGTAACTACACCAAATCGTAGCACTCCACGATAATGCTGCCTTATATGTACACCATGCTTTTCCACTGATAGATGTTTTTATTTTCAATAAATTATTTTGCACAAGTAAATAATTTTACCTGAGTAGCAGGGATGTGGTATAAAGATCAAATAACCATAAATAGATCAACTTACCGGAAATGGTGACGACAATTCCTTGCACCCTGGCACTGCCATATTTGGCAGTCACCTTGGTGCCACGTTCCAGAGTGTCCCAGGTGTTGACTAATTCCTGCTGGTTAACAATTTCGAATTCTTTGCCTGGGTCGCTGTACGGGATGTAGATAATCATGTGGACAAGCTTTATTGACTCATCTAGACATGCACTGCCTACGGAGCTTGCAGAGTCGTTAAACTTATCCACACAGTTCGGAGAGTTGTTCAGTCCATCCGCTAAGTTCTCAGAGTTGGTTTGGCTGCGCCTTGCCATAAACTTTTTTGAAGCCATTATATATATTCTGAAAAAGGAAAATACTCTTTATGCGTAGTTGTGGAAACATCAATACTAATCAGATGTGTGTCAATCCATAAGAATTTTTGGGGAGGAGAGTGTAGCAAATTTGCACAGGTGATGGCAAATCGCATGACAAATCGTCATAATTTCAAATAGTGCACACAAAAATATACAGGGTGTAAAGTTAGTAGGGGATCAACGGAAGTACATGTAAACAAGAAATTGTATTTTACGAGCTACAGTCCAAACGACTTGATGGATTTTGACATTATGAGGTACTGTTACATTCGTCCTAGCAGTGCGAGTGATACTGTGTGAACTAACATTTTGTAAAATGAACATGGCGGATTTTTTACGGAAATAGCCTAATCAGCTTAATGAGCTTGGGCATTCAACTCGGCATTTCAAGTACGGGATTCCAGCGCGGAATTTGTATGTAACGTTTGGTATCTGAGTAGAATCTTGTCATATTCTCCGCGAGATTGTGCAGAAATGCATTAATATTATGGTGCTGCACTAGGAAATGCTCGAGCAGCTGCTCGCATGTTTTATAATGCGATCATCTATACATCTGAATATACAAATGTCAACCAACTGAACCAGAAAATTGATGGAGCAAAAATACAAATTTTCAGGGTTTATTCTACATGGATTGAAATAGTTTTTACGATAAAATGAATAAAGAAATACAACTTCCATTCTTTTTCACCGCCCTCCAGATTTGAGGGATGGAAGAGATTCTGCAGAAAAGAATGAATTTAAAATTTTTTGCGTTGATTTCTAATAAGCTCTGTTAGAGGGTGACATAATCATTGCTAAAACTAACCATTTAGCTCGTCTCAGAAAAAAAATCACAGCCTAATGGTTTAGTTGTAATTACGACTGAAAGTTCATTATCCCGTTTTTTTCGAAATTTCACAAAATTGCAAATATCTCCTGAACCAAAAAATTCCGATCTCTATCACCTGACTTCCGTTGATCCACTACTAACTTTACACCCTGTATGTGAAAAAAGCTTTTTATGTCTCTGGCCAAGAATGACAATGGATCTCAGAGTATATCTGTATTGTTAAATTGTTCGAAGTATTTCTGTGTACAACATATAATCGAAATGATAAAAGGTGCATCCAGGATGCGTTTTCTGTCTATGCCAGAATTTCTGAGAACGAGTCAAAATTGATGTCAAGTGAACACTGACAATTCAAATAAGATATCAAATGAATTTTAACATTCCAGCGTTGCGGTTTTTCGGACGCCCTCGATGTTAGTCATGTTCTTCGTTCCTTCTGTAGGTGTTCTTATAACCGCTAAATCTCAGCTGCACCAATTTTGTGAGAGGTTTGTAAGTACTTTTGAAAAACAGCGCATTTTCGCAGAGCATATGCAAAAAACAGAAAAAGTAGTGCGCCTTGTTACGAAGTCGATAACCTTGTACAAAACTATGCTTATTTTTATTGATTTAGATCAGCGGTCGCCAATCCGTAGATCGCGAGCTACCGATAGCTCGCAAAGGCAATTCTGGTGGCTCACAACATATTCCAAAAGAGGTGTGAAAATCATAGAAGCTTCCGTAAATTTTATAAATTCTCATATTAAACACAAGCAGCGACAACACTACGGTGAGCAATCTGTCCGAGAACGGAATAAGTAACTAGTAATTTAAAACTAAACGGCACAAAGTCCAGCGGTTGGGTTAGACTTGGCCTGCAATTAAAAACATTATGACGAGTAGAAGTAATGAGCAATGATATAGTTTTACAGTTAAGAAATGACTTCGATAACTGTGATTATTTTTCACTGCAGCTGAATAAATCCACAGTTGTCGTTGACACCTCTCAGATGGCCGAGTTGGTCAGGATGATTTTTAGTGATTTTACGATTAAAGGCCTTTTGAAGCTTATTCCACTAAAAGGACAAGACAGGAATTGTTTTCTTCTTTTGAAAATATTATTTCTTCTGAGAGAATTCCAATTTCGAAAATGGTAAGCTTGACAACCGATGGCGCTCCAGCTATGGTGGGTCGTGATAAGGGTGGGTCTCGTGTGGTTATGTCGTACAGATGAAAGTTTGCCTCAATTTCTCTGTTACCACTACATTGTCCATCAGCAGGCATCATGAGGACATTTTCTAAAACTAAACAACGTTATGAAATTGGTAGTAAAAATTGTGAACGCTCAAGCGTCACACAGAAGATTATTGAAAACCTTGGCCGATGAAATTGACTGTCAATACGGGGAACTACTTCTTCACTCTGAAGTCCGACGGTTAAGTAGGTGACGGGCGCTGAAACGTTTTAATGATATCATATCTGCCATAATTGAATTTTGATGCCATAATTGAACGTGATGAACCGATTCCGGAACTGGACAATTCAATCTGGCTTAGGGGTTTTGGTTTTCTTGTGGATATTATAGAGAAAAAACTAGCAGAAATGATTTCTGATATGAAAGCGTTTATCAAAAAGCTTAAGTTTTGGGAATAGGGTAACTTCAAAAATCGTTTCAAGGATTTCAACGAAATTGCTATAGTAGCACGATTTGTTGAATGGATATCCAACAGTTTGCAACTTTTGCTACGCAGAATTTTAGGCATCGCTGCGATAGAAATGGAAGTGACTACGTTTCAAAATGATTTAGCTTTAAAATCATTAGATTCAAATACAAAATGAATCTAGCCTTGAGTGAGTAAAGATAAATGTTCACTTTTATGTCGTGTTGCCTTGAAAGTGAAAGGGATATGTAGTTCAACCTATTTGTGTGAAACTCCTTTTTCAAATATGAAATTTATTAAAAAGAAATACCGTAATCGACTTACAGATGAACATTTGTACCACTTTTGAAATGGGTTTCTAGCAGTCCAGATCTGTCACCTATTGAAACTTTGTGGCACGAGATGAAAGTGGTTCTACGACAACATCCTGCTCGTACAATCACCGAACTGAGACAAAAGCTTCAAGAAGTATGGGATTGTTTTACACCAAATTTTTGCCAAAACTTGGTTACCACTATGCCCCAAAGAATTTCAGCCGTAATAAAAAATAAAGGTGATGTTACCCAATGGTAATCTTTCAATTGTTGCTTTGTTAACTTCGCGCATTCATTCGCACATTGTTTATTTGTTCAGATGTTCTATTAGTTATAGGTCTAAGTGATTTCAAATATGAATTTTTTACGACTAGAGTGTATCTAAAATGTTTCTGAGAAAATAAGTTGTTTTAGAAGTAAATAGTTTCGTCATGTTTAGTATATAAAGGCATATTTTGGTACAAATCTTGAAGTGGGCCAACTGAAGTGGGAAGGAGCTCGTACTTCCGATACAACTAAAACCGCCACCATTTTGAAAATACCTTAGGCCGAATTCTTCATATCAGTAATACCATAACTCCAAGGTTTCATAATTATCTAACGTCAACTTTTCAAGTAATCGACTACTCCAGTTCTATACCCTTTATACAGGGTGTTCCAGAAATAACACTCTAGGGTGACACGGGAGGTAGATTGCCTTCAATCAGATGAAATCGACATACCTTAGTAAAAGTTTTCTAGTTTCGGAGATATTGCGATTCTCAAGTTTTTTCAAAGAAACCCTACTTTTTCCTCATTTTTTGCCTGTTATGGCTATAAAAAACTTCTAACATATGATTTTTTTTCCTGAGCTACCATTAGTAGTTGGTTGAGACAACACATTCGGTAAAGCACGGTATGCTAAGAAAAAGATATTACAAATTGTTTCAATGTGAAAACCTTTACAAAAGTTTTACTAATAACTGTGAGAAAAAAATGTACCAGACTGAATCGGCAAATTATCTTACAAAGTAGTCGATTTAATGCGCTTTTAAAAATATTATTATTTATTTGTAGTATTTTCCAAGTACTACGACGAAAATTATTCAGTTTTTAGTAAAAAGAACCTACAAATGTTCTGCGATTTTAGAAAGAACGTTCAATAGCTAGTTTTTGAAGTCATTTGCTGATTCAGTCCGGTAAATTTTTGTTCACAGTGATTAGTCAAACTTTAGTAGATAAAAGTTTTTGCATTGAAACCAAATGTAATAATTTTGTTCCTTTTTAGCATACCATGCTATGGTTTCCAGTGAAATGAATATCATATTGTCTCAACCAACTATTAATGGTAGCCAAGGAAAAAACCTTGAGCTGGAAACTTATAGCCATAACAGGCAAAAAGGAGCAACAAGTAGAGATTTTTTTAAAAAAACCTTAAAGGAGCAATATCTCGAAAACTACTGAGGTCATGCTGATTTTATCTGATTGATCCGAAGCCAATCTATCTCCCGTATCGCTCTGAAGTGTTATTTCTGGTACCCTGTATGAGCGTTATGTTTGGAGTGTAGTTCAATGATGTTATTTGATTTCGTAACATTGTATTGTATGTTTAAAAGTATATATCAAGAGCAATTATCATCAGTTATAAAACATTGTTGGCAAGAACTCTTACACCAGAGAGTGCTCCAAAGAAATGGATCTCCCGAGTACGGGCACGATGAATCTTTTTTTTCATGCTAAGCCCAAATAGTGGATGGCTGGTTTTGACTAAAAGTACGTATTTTTGGAATTTTGTTGCTTTGAATATGTGTGAAGTATGGCGTCAATCTTCGCCATTTTTCATTATAGATTCGCAATACGAAGTGTGACCATGAGCTTGTATAAAATTAGCATGTTCGATAGTTGATAAATTTGGATCAAAAAATCTAAAATCCTAATCCTGTAAAGAGTAAAACTTGTTAGCTATTTGACCATATAGAACGGTAAGGGTTTCCAAAATCTTGCCAAATATCTATGACGGATAAAATTTGGAGTACTCTTCTTTGGCATTACGAAAACTTAGTGACTCTAAAAAACTTTGAATTTTTTTATTTTGTCGTGACGGTGCTGTAAATATTATATATAGAAAAAAGTTGCTAAGATAATTTTGCTGATCGATGAATAAGGTGGAATAACATTATTGTCAGAGAAATCTCGTTTCAGGGCAACTTGCATTGCTAAGCCATATTCAAATGTTATTTGTTATGATATTTCGCGTTGAGTCAAATATGTTATCTAAATCATCAAACTTTTGCGTTACCATTGGCCACTAGCTGGGAAGCAGCAATGTCACTATCAGCGGGAAAGGTACGCGACGATACGTCTATAAAGACTACAAAACTTGGAATAGAGGAAAAAACAGTTGCTGCTGCCATCAAATGAACTCGTTACCTTCAGTTTACAAGGCAGATGTTGTACCACTGCAGCAAAATTACTGAGATAAACCAGTTATATTTTGTTTTTGACTCCAACCCGCATATTTCTTTGAGCTTTTACGGATTTTTTTTATTTTCACCTGTCCCACACATACAATATCAGTAAACACAATACTTTCGAAATATGTTATTGAGTATAATATATTCTAAAATTATCACCAGAAATTCACAATGAACAAAGTTTTACGGTTTTTACAAAAATATTATCATATTTTGTACTTGTACAACAAACGTCAAATAAAAATCAACAAGAATAGCGCTTGACCTCAGAAAAATGTTTTGCTCACGGTGAAATATTTTTCCATCAGATAAATACTTTGAAGCAATTTTAATAATATGCAAGTCAAGGTTCAGCTTTTCTTTTACACCTATTGTAATTTTCATTAATTATGGAGCTTGGTAACTGGCCCAAACAACTATGCTATCAATCAGTGTTCCAAAAATCTCTAAGAGAACTGGCATAATCTCATAAACGAACGTGTACATGAAATTATCGTAGAGACAAGCCTATTTATCGAGTGAACTCTTTTCTATATAATAATATTTACGTAAAAAAGCTCCAAGAACCGGTGAAGAGCATCGGACTAGGACGAAAAATATGGTAACGAAAAAGGCGAGAAAAAAGAACACGAACTGGAAATCGGAAAATATAATAAGAGTGGCTACGTGGAACATAAAAAGTCTAAATAACCGAGATCAGGAAATAGAAAAAGAGTTGAGAGTACATCAAATAGATAACTGCGCCCTGCAGGAAACAAAGAGGAAAGGTAGAGGACACAGGCTGCTTGGAGAATATTTACTAATATATAGTGGGGTTCCGCAACAAGAGAGAGCAAATGAAGGTGTAGCAATAATGATCGAAACAAAATATAAAAATCAAATTAAAGATTGCCAGTATATATCTCATAGAATACTTTTAGTAAAGATTAGGGCGAACAGCAAAATTATAAACATCATAGAGATATATGCGCCAGAAGGCTGCAAACCTGACAGTGATAAAGAAGAATTCTATGATAAGCTCCAAACATTAGTGGAAAAAGGAGTAAAGCAAACTGAATTGCTTATAATATTGGGAGATTTCAATGCCATAATAGGAGACGAAGTAATACCTGGAATAAAACAAAGGTTTAACGAAAGAGCCATCAATGCCGACGATGTAAATTGGCCGTAAATAACAAAATAATAGAACAAGTGATGGAAACTGAATACTTGGGAATCAGACTGTCAAGCTATGGAAAAGTGGAAGTAAAACGGCTTTAAGATGGAGGAGTAACATTTTTTAATTTGTCGAAGCAGCCAAACCGCCAGGAAATCAGTATATTCACCATCTGAGGTTTCATTTATTTCCAGTATAAAAGAGATAGATCAGAGAGACAACTGGAAGTAACTCAGAAGTTACATTTGCGTACCTAGTTACGAACATTTATTTCGCATCAGCGATAGCGATTATGAACACCTATTTGCAGAACGACTTATATAAACGATATCATAGGAACTAGGGCCACCAAATTATCTGAATACGTTATTTTTTAGTCTGCATGCTGCCGCGTCGCTTGAGCTGGCAGCACGAGACAGTAAACAAAATTCGTGAAAAATCCAATTTGTAGAGGTAGGCGCCCTTCGAAATTGAACGCTTCATTTTTTAATATCTTTCGAATGAAATTTTTACAGTGTACTGAAAACGAAATCCCACAGGGTACTATTGAGCCACTTTTTGATTTTTTCACTAGGTTCATTTAAACGCGAAGTTCAACAAAAAAAAGTAAGCAACAAAATTTCAAAAGGTGCTCCGACAGCAGCCTTGACAATTGTCTTCTGAACATACTGAATAAATTTCATTCAAACATCTTGAGAAATGGAGTGTCAGTTTCGAAGCATCTGAACCCTTGTAAATGGCTCGAAACTCACTACGTCGAGCCGCCTCAAGTGATCATTTACTGGACTTATATCCTTTAATCCACGTTAAAATGGCCTGGGATTTAAAAAACGTGCAAGAACGAAGCTTCCAGTCACTGAAAGCTACTTACTCTTGTAAAAATCGAAGTGTGAAGCAACATTTTTGCGATTACGTATACCATGCGGTGCTAAACATGTAACAGGCAGACCAGCAAATGGTATGATAGAAAATGAATTAGCAAAACAAAATTCGGACGGAAAATGTAATGAAAGAAAGAATATATATATATATATATATATATATATATATATATATATATATATATTATACATGCACTTACCAGTTAAATGAAAATAAAGCAGCAAAACTTGGTAATCACTAAGCTCTAGACAGAACTAATGTCCACACTCTTCAGGAGTCGAGAAGCTTCTAGGTAGAGTCCTGTAAGAACGGCCCCTTTTAAGCACTGAATCCAATTAGAGCCCGATTATCTAGCAGTTATCGTACTACCGACCTCTTTGCTTATCCAGCTCACGAGTGCGAAAGGGATGCAGATAGGAGCCTACCATGATAACAAAAGCCCCCTCTCCCTTGTAATCGAATGGTTCGGAGAAAAGGTATAACGGGAATTGCAACCCCTCAGTGGCGTACGTTGGTGCATTTTAATAAGACATGGGGATGAGAGTACTTTTATTTTTTTCATCATTCAATGAAGAAGGAGACCCAGATCTTAAACAATACAAAATGTTCACAGACGCTAACGATATGTACTATATATGAAGCAACAAATTTATGAAATTATAATTGCTCGCAACGCCGTCATCAGTTCATAAAGGATTAGGTTGGGTAGTTAAGTTAAACTCTCTAAGAAAAAAATTAGTTACTCACAATAGAGAAATTGAACGGATCAATTTATTCAAACAGGTCCATTCGATTAGTCCATAGACATTATTTCCCTGCCTTATCGGTCGTTACCGTCCATCTGTCAACGTTTCCTCTTCTCATATCGTTAGACGCAGAACCATGGTCAGACGCGGCAGCGCCCACCGAAGCAGTCAGCAGAATGAGACGTGTATCGAAAATATTTCTCTATAATCTACAAATGTATGGGCCCACATATGATGTGTGAAATATGGCTCATTGGTGCGTAGAACTACCGAGATTGGCAGCATATAACGATACTGATATCAGAAAATTGATATATACTGCCCGAAAACTCCCTCCGCTTCCCTAAAAATGATCAGGACCGTCAAAAAAAAACGAGGTTTGCGCGAGTTTTTTTTCCGTTTTTGGCCTTTTCCTCCTTCGCCACTGGACCGGTTTTCAAAAACTACAAAGCTTTTTCGTCCTTACATAAATAGCCGAGCACTACTTTCCAAGTTATAGGGTGGACCAGGTTTACCTTACAGGCCAAAGGACAAAAAAATAGACAGACCAACGGAAATAAGTGACATAGTCTTTTATAAAACATATCCCATTTTTCAAAATTTTTCACGCATAAAATTTTGCAGTTTTGTTATAACTCTAAAAATGTAGTAGCATCTGCCCTTCTTGGTCATTCAGCATATTAGTTCCCAAATTTCAAAACATAGTTTAACGATTGGTGATATAAAGATGGATAGACGAGAGAAATCACTTCATCATTATTTCGAATCAATGGCCTCTTTCATCATAAAAAATAAAATAGGTATTAGGTACTTAATTTAAAAATGTTTTAACTCTCTTATGTTTAAATTGAGATTACTTATTATTCCAATTATTCAGACAATCAAAATGGCTGGCTGTGGACATTTTGGTTCCATTTTGTGTTGACCATTTGACAACAACGATTCTTCAGTAAGTGCTCATACATCTTACCTAAAGTCATAATTGTTTAATAGTACGCTCAGTATCATTATAACGTCGCAACATTTATTGAATTTGCTCACTAACTTGAAAGGCTTTAACCAAGGGCTCAGTTCCTATGAACTGCTCTGACTGACAATGACGAATAGAAACAGCGTTAAAAAAATTTCATTTTCTACTAGTTCGACCCCTTTAAGAAAATCGAGTAAGACCACCTATGCCTGCCACTCTGTGACTTTATGATGAAATCTGCAGTTTTACCTTGCTAAAGGAAAGTAACCCCTGTGATAAGCTGATCAGAAATGAAATCCTTTAAGTGAGGATTCGATGGTCAATTTTTACCTGTACTTGTAATCTCTCATTCTTGCAAAGTAGGTACTTTCCCTGGAAATGGATTACTGGAGAAGAAGTTGCCGAATTTCGAGACTAGAACATGTTAGGAACGATTGAAACAAAAAAATCTGGTATGGCCAACGTATGGATAACACAAGATGGCCAAAAAAGTCTATGATTGGGTACCAACAGAGCATCGCAAACTTGGCAGACCTCCCAAGAAGTTGGAGAGTCCATGACATCCAGAGGACTCTAAGAGGGTCACTGGATGGACCGGAAGATGTGGCGTTTGAGAGGCGGGAAACGATAGTAGTCGCAAAAAACCCGCATATATACATACGACTGTAAGTTAATTTATAGTCATTTTGCTCAATAGTTGCTACTTCTTCTCAATGTTATTGCAGCTCCTGATGAAGTTGGTAAAGTCCATTGAAGGCTAGAGATTAATAAAGTATAAAGAGTCCTCTCTGCTTGAATTTTGTCGAAGTACCCAACAAAAGGCGGAAGCTTTATTTTTTCACTTAACTGGTCTAAACTACAATGACCAAGTCTCAAGTTATATATATATATACTCGTATATATATATTATATAACAAAGAATAGGAAAATAATGGACAAAAACCGCAAAAAGAAGGAAAGCGGATTCGAGCAGAAAATAGGATAGTTCCCAAATTTCAAAACATAGTTCAACCATTGTTGATATACAGATGGATGGACGACAGAAATTACCTTATAATTATTTCAAATCGACGACCCCTTTTATCATAAAAAATAGAATAATTGGTTAACAAATGTTTTGATTTACTCATGGTTAATTTGACATTATTTATTATTTCAGTTCTTCAGCCAATCAAAGTGGCTGACTGTGGATATTTTGATTCCATTTTGTGCTGTCCGTTTGACAGTAAGTGATCATACATTTTACCTAAAGTCACTCTTGTTTAATGGTTCGTTAAGCATCATTATCATATCGCAAGAGTTACTGAATTTATCCGCTAATTAAATACTTCAACCAAGGGCTCATTTCATACGGACTACTCTGACTGACAGTGACGAACAGAAACAGCGTGAAAAAAAATCATTTGTAATAGTTGCACCCCTTCAAGAAAATCGAGCTACGCCACGTATGCCTGCCACTCTGTAACTTTATGATAAAAGCTGCAGTATTACCTTGCTAAGGGTAAATAATCCGTGTGGTAAGCTGTGCAGGGATGAAATCCTTTAAGTGAGGATTCGATGGTCAATTTTTACCTGTAGTTGTAACCTCTCATTATTGCAAAGTAGGTGTATATATATATATATATATATATATATATATATATATATATATTGGTGAAAAATTAATGCTTCCGCCTTTTGTTGGGTACTTCGACAAAATTTAAGCAAAGAGGACTCTTTATACTTTTTTTAATTCTCTCTAGTTTTCAATGGACTCTGCCATCATCATCAGGAGCTGCAATTACAATGATAACAGTAGCAACAAAAGTGTAAAATGAATTTAAATTGACTCAACTTACAGTAGTATGTGAGGATGTTGCTAATTGTTGTTTACGTATAGGATGAGGGAAACGTGAAATTTGTTGGTGGAATCGGCCAAAACACAGATTATATTTATGGTTGTGAAAAGTCGAAAATTGGGTAGATATGTAAGTTCTCCAATTTTTCGCAGTTTAGCAAATATGAGTAAATGACACTCAGTTGTTTAACATCTGTCTTTTTGTTGATACAGTTGTTATTCATAAAAATGTGGGACATTTCTAGGAATAAACGTGTGGAAAGGTGTTTTTCTTTATCAAGAACTTTGATACTTGTGTAATTCATAGAATGCCCTGTTGTGTTAACATGAGATGCTAGAGCGCATCTTTCAGGATGAAGCCTAGCATCACTTTTGTGTGATGTAATCCTTCCCTTAAGAGATCTGGAGGTCTGACCTCTGTATATTTGGTTGCAGTTGTTGCAATTGGTGGAGTAGACTGTGTTGGTTAAGCCAAGCAGCGGGACTTTGTCCTTCATTTTTGAAAAAATGCAGTTTATAGTGAGGACGGATTTGCAAGCAATTCGGAAGTTCAAAGGACTGCACAATCTGATCAGCTTAGGGGTCAGTTCCTTGATATAGGGCAGGACAGCAAAACCAGGTCTGGAGTCCGGGTTGGTGCTTGTACTGTTTGGATTGATGCTATTATTGGGAATTACATCAGTTCCGTTATTATTAGGGGTTGTGCGACTATTACCTGCATCACCAGAGTTCGGCAAAATATTGGAAGGTGAACTAAATAAGATCTTGTTAATCAGACACTTCGGATAACCATTATTGATGAACAGTTTTGATAGTTTACGTAAATTTGAGGTGTGGAAAGTATTATCTGAGATGCTGATTACCCTTGTTTTCATCTGTTTCACCAAATTGATTTTAATCCCTAGCTTATGGTATGACCTAAAATTGAGAAACCGACCTGAGGCCATAGGTTTCTGGTACCAGTCTACCAATAAATTGTTGTTAGTCATATTTGCTAAACTGCGAAAAATTGGAGAACTTACATATCTCCCCAAATTTCGACTTTTCACAACCATAAATATAATCTGTGTTTTGGCCGATTCCACCAACAAATTTCATTCCACTCAAAATCTAATAATTCTCTTCTCACGATTTACTAATAATTGTTAATTTAAAATTCCCATTATTTAAAATATAGTTTATTCAACAACAATTTCTTACATAACATTCTGAAAATCACATCATCTGAAGTGATTTGGCAACGTTTGGCACACGCCCACAATTCGTTCCATCTTTCAACACAGACATTGACAACCTTCGGCCTTCTGTCAAAGGTTCATCTCACTCATTATTCCATGACCACCATTTTGTGCAATCATCAAGTGGCTTCACGACGTAATGCTCAAATGTTTTTTAAATAATTTTTAATCTGTTTTTAACTTGTCTTGTCATATTTTATATAATTTTGACCATTGTACCATGTATCCAGCTCTCACCATGTTACTGGACGTTTCCCTCATCCTATACGTAAACAACAATTAGCAACATCCTCACATACTACTGTAAGTTGAGTCAATTTAAATTAATTTTACACTTTTGTTGCTACTGTTATCATTGTAATTGCAGCTCCTGATGATGATGGCAAAGTCCATTGAAAGCTAGAGAGAATTAAAAAAGGTATAAAGAGTCCTCTTTGCTTAAATTTTGTCGAAGTACCCAACAAAAGGCGGAAGCTTTAATTTTTCACCTAACTGGTCTAGACGACAATGACCACGTCTCAAGTTATATATATATATATATATATATATATATATATAACAAAAAAATAGGAAAATAATGGGCAAAATCCGCAAAGAGGAAAGTGGATTCGAGCAGAAAATAGGATAGGTAACCCGAGCGTTACGTATTTCTGCTGGTTGGCTTCATCAGGCCCGAAATGAATGCACATACGTAACCACAAAAGTAGATACACATTCCCATACATCCGGATACGGGTGTAACCTGAGGAAACTAAGATGGAGAGGGGAAAAAGGACACACGAAGTCCCCAACAAAGGCCAACCTACACATTGTAGTATAAAACGGCTAGAAGACCTCGAATTTTCAAGACGACATCTAGTCACAACCACGCGGCCGGTAATAGCCACTTGCTGTGGTACTTTAAGCCCAAAGGATCTATAAAGAAAAATGATCATGCGGAGAAAGGTACATAACAAAAAGTAAGAAAATAATGGGCAAAATCCGCAAAACGGAAGAAAGTGGATCCGATGCCCACACATCCGGATACGGGTGTAACCTGAAGAAACGAACATGGAGAGGCAACAAACGACACACGAAGTCCATATACAGGGTGGCCAAACACGTGACGTCATAAAAAAAAAATTAGATTCCCCACATCGAGAGGAACCCAAATCACCCCCATATATATGGTCCGATTTTGTTTAGTTTAAGAGTTATGATTTTTTTTCGGATTTTTCGAGAATTTTTGAGTTCTGTGTTTATTTTTACCATAACTTCGTTAATAATTGTGATAAATGCCTGCTTTTTTCACGATTATGTAGCTAAGACCTAAGGCTTAACTATCATATATACTAAGTGACATATAAATCCGAACACCCAGTTTAAATGGTTTTATTTTAATAAAAGTTGGTGAATGTATTTATCTTACTGTAAATAACAAGTGACAAAATTTTCAGCCTTATCAGTTGCACATTCCGGTTTTTATACTGCTTTTTTTTAATTCACTAACGCTCTAAAAATGAATATTTCAGCCGCAGTAAAGAATCAACGTTGGCGGATTTTGGTACTCGACATCCTTTACGATCGGTTACGATGCCTAGAGTACGGAGACCTGTACGATTTCATCAACTTAGTGAGTTTGATAGGGGCCGTATAGTGGGACTTCGGGAAGCTGGACTTTCGTTTCGGGCAATTGCAGTTAGAGTGCAAAGAAGTGTAGACAATGTGGTTAGGTGTTGTCAGGCATGGCTTCGAGAAGGCCGTACGCAAAGAGCAAGGGGCACTGGACGCCGCCGTAGAACAACAGACCGTGAAGATCGCCGCCTAAGATTATTGGCCTTAAGGGACCGTTTCTCCACTACCAGGTCCATGGCAATGAATGGTTTGCATAACACGGAAGACATGCGAAGTATTTACCGAAGAATGAGAAGTTTTGGCTTGTTTTCATATCGGCCACACTGGGTCCTCCCTTTAACTCGAGAAGACCGACGTAATCGCTTTGAGTGGTGCAGACAACGGTCACTCTGGGATCAGGAATGGAACAGTATTGTCTTTAGTGATGAGTCTCGATTTTGTTTAGGCATGCACGATGGTCGTGCCAGGGTTAGAAGGCGATGTGGTGAAAGGAGGAATCCACAGTTTTTTGTTGAAATAGATGTTCATCACGTTGTTGGAGTTATGGTCTGGGGTGCTATAGCTTATGGTTCCAGGTCACCTTTAATCTTCATCAGAGGTAACATGAACGCGCAGCGTTATATCCATGAAGTTCTAGAACCCCATCTTTTACCCTATCTTGACACCCTGGCAGATCCAACTTTCCAACAAGATAATGCCCGACCACATGTTGCAAGAGTCACAATAGACTTCTTTCAACATAATGATGTCACATTGTTACCATGGCCACCAAGATCTCCCGACTTATCCCCAATTGAGCACGTGTGGGATATGATGGGTAGGAGATTGCTCAATTTGCAACGTCCTCCTCAGACTCTAGAAGCACTTTGAGAGGAGTTGGTGGTTGCCTGGAATGAGATACCACAGGAGGACATTGACCACCTGATCAGAAGCATGCCTAGGCACGTTGGAGAATGCGTAGCACATCTGGGTGCATCCACACATTATTAAAGGTCAAAGGGCTTTAAAGCAGTGCAATAATTTTGAAATTTTTATCATTTACTTATTATGCTTCATTAAGTACTTATACAAAATTTTATTAAAATAAAACCATTTAAACTGGGTGTTCGGATTTATATGTCACTTAGTATAATCATTCAAGTCATGTAACTAATACTACTTTTTAATTTTTTTCAAAATCTTCGAACATAACAAAAAAGTAAAAAAGTGCAACAACTTTGAACGTTTATAATAAATTGAAAAAACATGTTCTTACTATTCGTAAGTATCTTAAAAACTTCCTTACGGTATCAGCTATTTACCGTAAAAATTTCATCAACCTAGCTTTACTACATGCTACCGTAATTGTGGCTCAAATAGAACCGAACCCAAAATTGGATAACCCTCTGCTCAATAGAAATTGTTAGTTTCGGAAAAAAAATTTGCAAAAACCACAAAAACACGTTTGATTTTTACTGAACAGCAGATTATTATTCATTTATGTTATTTACAAGAGGTTTTCAAAATGTCTGCCTTAACAGAAATGCACAGTGTACACCTACGTATGAAATTTTGTTTTAAATCTCTAAATGCTTGTGTGTTGTTTTTCAACACATGTGTCGCTTCTTGAATTTTGTTCCTCAATGAATTTTCATTTGCACATTCTTGGGCGAATGTTATGTCTTTAAAATATCCCCAAACAAAAAAATCAATGGGGTTGAGGTCAGGGGAGCGTGGAGGCCATCGTATAGGTCCGTTTCGTCCGATCCATCTGTCTGGGAACCTTTCGTTTAAGTAGTTTCGCACGATCGTTGCGTTGTGGCATGGTGCACCATCATTCTGGAACACCATGTTCCGTCCTGCCATGAAAGTGTTATGTGTGTTAATAAAAACACGGTGGTCTGGGTAATGCTCAGGTTGTGGTCCGCCTCGGCGTATAAGTTGTTCCCGGTACAGCTGAGCTGCTAAAGCGCCGTTGCCTTGAGCAACGCCATAATAATAATGCATTTCTGCATATTCACGCAACGTATAATGCATCACAAACTTCTTAGCAAACAAAGTCCAAATCAGTATGCAAAGCAGAGAAATTAGCCGGAATCCCTCAACGAGTACGAGATCTATGGCACAAAACCTTAGAATACCACGAACATCGATACAAAATATTCTTCATGAAGAAGGTTATCATGCCTATCATGTTCAAAGAGTTCAAGCGGTGATGCCTTCAGATTACCAGTTAAGAGTGGATTTCTGCGAGACAATGCTGCGAAGACAACGAGAGGATCCCGATTTTTTTGATAAAATTTTATGGACTGACGAGTCACGTTTTGAAAGAACAGGGATATTCAATATCCATAATTTACATACTTGGGCTGTTGAAAACCCCCACCAGTCAAGGCCGTCGACATTTCAACACCGTTTTAGTGTGAACATGTGGTCAGGAATATTCAATATGGAATTTATCGGTCCATTTGAACTGCCGTCAAGGTTGGATTCGGTAGCCTACAAAAGCTTCCTTGAAAATAGCCTACCACTATTGCTGGAAGATTCAAGCCTGGAAGCCAGACGGAACATGGTGTTCCAGAATGATGGTGCACCATGCCACAACGCAACGATCGTGCGAAACTACTTAAACGAAAGGTTCCCAGACATATGGATCGGACGAAACGGACCTATACGATGGCCTCCACGCTCCCCTGACCTCAACCCCATTGATTTTTTTGTTTGGGGATATTTTAAAGACATAACATTCGCCCAAGAATGTGCAAATGAAAATTCATTGAGGAACAAAATTCAAGAAGCGAAACATGTGTTGAAAAACAACACACAAGCATTTAGAGATTTAAAACAAAATTTCATACGTAGGTGTACACTGTGCATTTCTGTTAGAGGCAGGCATTTTGAAAACCTCTTGTAAATAACATAAATGAATAATAATCTGCTGTTCAGTAAAAATCAAACGTGTTTTTGTGGTTTTTGCAAATTTTTTTTCCGAAACTAACAATTTCTATTGAGCAGAGGGTTATCCAATTTTGGGTTCGGTCCTATTTGAGCCACAATTACGGTAGCATGTAGTAAAGCTAGGTTGATGAAATTTTTACGGTAAATAGCTGATACCGTAAGGAAGTTTTTGAGATACTTACGAATAGTAAGAACATGTTTTTTCAATTTTTTATAAACGTTCAAAGTTGTTGCACTTTTTTACTTTTTTGTTATGTTCGAAGATTTTGAAAAAAATTAAAAAGTAGTATTAGTTACATGACTTGAATGATTATACGATAGTTAAGCCTTAGGTCTTAGCTACATAATCGTGAAAAAAGCAGGCATTTATCACAATTATTAACGAAGTTATGGTAAAAATAAACACAGAACTCAAAAATTCTCGAAAAATCCGAAAACAAAATCATAACTTCTAAACTAAACAAAATCGGACCATATATATGGGGGTGATTTGGGTTCCTCTCGATGTGGGGAATCTAATTTTTTTTTTATGACGTCACGTGTTTGGCCACCCTGTATATGTAGATAAAGGCTGAAGCTTTTTTCTCACCTAACTGGTTGTTAGACGACAATGGCCACGTCTCAATATATATAGGTACCTTGCCTTTACAAAGAAGGTATTAGTGTTCAAATTTTGCACAGATTTTTCATTACTGCGATACACAGGATGTTACAGAATGCGCTAATGTGAGAAGTTTAAGCGAAAAAACTTCATACAAACATGGTTGCTGATATATACCGATTTTATGATAAAGGGTATTCCAATGGACACTTTGGGATTTTTTGTGGCTATTGAAACACCCTTTATCATAAAATCGATTTGTTTCAGCGACCATAACTATATGAAGTTTTTTCGTATCGCTTAAACTTCTCACATGATGTCATTCTGTAACATCCTGTGTATTGCAATAATGAAAGATCTGTGCTTATCTTGAACTGCAATACCTTCTTTGTAAAGGGAAAGTACCTACTTTGCATTAATGAGTCTCCAGTGATTACAATTTACAGGTAAAAATTGACCGTCGAATCCTCACCCAAAGGATTTCATCCCTGCTACAGAGTGACAGGCTATGCCAGTGGCGTAAATCGATTTTCTTGAAAGGGCCGAACTAGTAACAAAAGTAATTTATAAACGCTTTTTCTATTCATCATTGTCAGTCAGAGCAGTCCGTAGGACCTTAGCAATTGGTTAAAGCCTTTTAAGTTAGTGGGCAGATTCAATAACTCTTAAGATACATGACTTGAAGCATGCACATATACTCACCGTCCTATTAAGTATGAATTTAAGTAAGATATATGAGCACTTACCGAAGAATCGTTATTGTCAAATGGATAACACGAAATGGAACCAAAATATCCACTTACAGACATTTTTATTGACTGAAGAATTAGATAAGAGATAGCATTTCTATAATGTTAATTTAACAATAAGAAAATTGAAACATTTATAAATTGGGTACCGATTGTCTATTTTATTTTTTATGATTCAAGGAGTCATTGATTTGAAATTATTATATAGCAATTTCTGTCGCATATCCACTTGTATGTCAACAATCGTTAAAATATGTTCTGAAATTTAAGAACTAATAAGCACTATCACCACGAAAGGGAGATGCTCCTGCGTTTTTAGAGTTATAAGAAAACTACAAAATTTTAGACATCGTCAAACTTCGTTCTTATATGTGTCTCAGGTCCCTGGCCGTTCTGGAGTATAACCAAGAATTTATTCAAATGACTTTATTTTCTAGTATATCAAACTTACCCGTTTGAATTGGATGCAATTTCGTACTTGCGAGTGTTCTTTTCGGAGTCTGTTTAATAAATAATCGATACTGCATCCGCAAATAAAAAATAATACTCTGTACAATAGTTCATTCCAATTTGCATAACACACCTCGTACTGTTTTGTTTATCAGCTACCATGAACTAAAAAGAACCTTACGGGGAATGGCTTTCGACTAATTTTTAAAAAAACATTTGGTATTCTGGAGATCTTAACACGTACAGTAGAAGTTTCCATTTGCTTAAGTTGGGCAGTTATCAACGTATTTTTGGATCTGTGCTCGATATGTAACAGCTGTTTGATATTCACTTATTTCCTTATATCATGATCCATACTGGCCTATTAGAGCAGTGTTGCAATTCTGTTACATGCGACAGGATGACCCAAACTTGCAACTTCGATTCACAAGCATTTTCAAAAAACGTTCAGGATTATCCTGCGGCAGCGGAGTGTTCTTATTTTGTTCTGGTCACATAGTGTTTCCTATGCTTTCACCGCGCTGACACATCTGACCGAGGAGAGGAGAAGTGTCCAGATGCTCTCACGGCAGGGCAGGGAAATAATGTCTATATGTTACCCAAAACGCGGTTACCACTAGGTTTAGCCGGTTAGAACTAGGTGTAGCCACTGGCAGTTGGTTAGTCTTAGGTGTAACCTGTACATACAGGGTGTTCCTTAATGATATGCAAATATTTAAGGGTGTGAATCTACATGAAAAATTAATGTTAGTTTGCTCTATCAACTATAGTCCAAAAATGTTTCCTTACAAAGCTCGGGGTGTTGAAGTTTTAGGAAAAAAATGGAAATTAATTAATATTTTCAGAACCGCTTCAGATATTTCTCTGATATTTAGTACGTAGTGAAAGGTAATAAAGTTGCATATTTTTCAATGCAAAAATAATTTTTAGCTTTAACAGTAGCGTGCGAACGGGTATTGACTTCGACATTTTTTAAGAAAAAAGTGGTACGCCAATAGTTTTTTGCCAAATAAAAATTATTTTTGAGTTCCCCGTTCAATTTAAAATAAATGATCTCTCTTGAATTCTTTTCCTTCGATGCACCACCTTTAAGTAAAATAATAAAAACCCTTGTATTGTCTAACTTGCAAAATTATTATTAATTTAATTGGAAAAATTAAACACATTAGGGGTAATGAACAACAATGACTGACAACATAAACATAACATTAAAACCAACGAAATGATTACGAAAATAGTAAGCATGCGTGTTTTTTATTCTATCACAAGCTGCGACTATTCTTTCTCCTAATTCCTTTATAGTGTTAATGGGATTTGTGTACACTAGTGACTTGTGTACACAAAAAGAAATCTAAACTGTTGAGATCTGGGAATCTTGGTGGTCATTCTTGGGGCCCACCGCGGCCAATCTAACGATTTGGATAAACATTTTGTAAACAATTACGAACCGCTACACCGAAATGCGCTGGTGCACCATCGTGCATGTACCACATATTGTTTCTTATTACTAACAAAACATCATCAAGCAGCAAAGGCAACTGTTGTTGAAGAAAATTGAGGTAAGTCTGTCCGTCAAGTCCTTCCGGCAAGAAGAATGGGCCAATAAAGTGGTTGCCAATAATTCCTGCCCATACGTTAACCGAAAATTTGTGTTGGAAATGGGTTTCGGTTACAGCATAGGGATTTTCTTCTACCCACAAATGATTATTGTGGAAATTCTGAATAGCATTTCGAGAAAAATTAGCCTCGTCCATGAACAGAAACATTGATTCAAATTGCGGATTTTGTGTAATACACGCCTTGGAAAATCAATGGAAAGTAATGCCTGTACTCTTAAAATATGGTGAGGATCTAACAAAAAATCCACTAAAATTCTCCAAACAATTTGATGGCAAATATTTAGGTGTTTAGCGATCTTCCTCGTACTCGTTTCAGGATGTTCTTCGACTTCGTGCAGCACTGCTTCCTCAATTTCAGGTATTCTCACACTTAGAGGTCTATCTTCAGATGTTCCTTTTCGAACAGAACTAGTTTCAACAAGACGATGATGAATATTAGAAAAGGTTCGACTATCTGGTAAAGCACGATCGGGATATCTCTGGTGATAAATCCGTCTGGCTTGCTCACCATTACCGTCGGCAAGGCCATATACGTAATGAATTTCCGCCATTGCTGCATTTGAGTAATTTACCATTATTAACAAGATTGTTAAAACTAAATAATGAAAAAGATGTCACATGGAACAGATTTGAATAACACAGGCTTGTCAGACGTCAAAAGCCAATGGCATATTCCAGAGCAACTAGATATGGCGCTTCGAAGGAAAATTATTCAAGAGAGATCATTTGTTTTAAATTGAGCGGGAATTCAAAATTGATTTTTACTTCACAAAAAACGATTGGCGTACTATTTTTGTCCTAAAAAATATCGAAGTCAATACCCGTACGCACGCCACTGTTGAAGCTAAATATTATTTTTGCATTGAAAAATATGCAACTTTATTAACTCTTACTACGTACCGAATATCAGTAAAATATCTGAAGCGGCTCTAAAACTATTAACTAATTTCCATTTTTTCCTAAAACTTCAACACCCCATGCTTTTGTAAGGAAATATTTTAGGACTATAGTTTATATATTATAAAATAACATTAATTTTTCATCTAGATTCACACTCCTAAATATTCGCATATCATTAAGGAACACCCTGTATATACATACTATATATTTTTAAAGAAAATATAATGTCATTATTATCATATTATTATTATACGTATATTATCTATATTTTCTATTACTTACTTGGTGCATCGAATGTTTCAATAATTTGTGTTAAATTCTTATACCCGTACGACATATTTAAAAATTGTAATGCTCGAACTGTAAAGTTGTTAAAGCTATGAAAAAAATGTTGTTACTAGAATAATTTTTTTTTTATTATTGGGGTTACTTACCTGTGATGACAAGGCCAAGGTATAGATAGCTATGTTATGCATAAGAAATTTACCGCTGAAATATGAAATATGAAAATGATGACATTATATTTTCTTGAAAAACTCTCCTCTAAACCTGGACCTAGTTTCAAACGAATGTAAACGGCTGAGACTAGGTTTGGCAATCAATGTATAGGTTACACCTATGACTAACCAACTGCCAGTGTCTATACCTAGTTCTAACCGGCTAAACCTAGTTGTCACCGCATTTTAGGTTTTAGCTGTAACATAATATACTCGTAAACTTGCTAATTGTATCGACCTATTTGACTGGCTTTTTTGAAAAATAGATTGTGGTAATAAAAATAAATTGTTATTGAAATTACTATCAATTACTGATAATGTAAATCTCGGAGTACCTTGGACTCGTTTACATGGTCTCATTAGGTCTCTTTACATTCACCGGAAACCCGTCAAAATATGTTTACGTGTGTTAGACGCATTTAGATGTCTCTCCCTCTAAAAAAAATCAAAATTGACTTCAAAAGAGCAAGACAAGATAGCATGTCAAGGAATATTAAAAAAATCGATACCTGTTTGTTGAATAATTCTGCTCAAAAGGCGTCTCTTCAACTTTATTACCTCTCTTCTAATGATTTTACTTCCCACGCCTACTGGCACAATATTAATACTATGCCAAGGACCCAAAAGCTCAGTCATTTTTGGAGATCGGTTCAGTTGCGGCAGAGGAAAAGGCAAAAAACAAAAAAGAATAGAAGTCGCTTAAACTTCGTTTTTTGACGTTTTAGAGGACCCCAATCATTTTTAAAATAACCTTTTAAGAGTACTAAAGACTCTCCAATAGTTCAGGGTAGGCTCAAAACCTAAGAAACATTTAGAAGACGTTCGTATAATCACAAGTCCTGTAATCCTCCCTCTCATCCTTCGAATTTTCCGTCAAAATCTTAATAAAAATAAATTTTCTATCGTAAGAGCAAATACGCTGCCCCTGAGAGAATGTTGTCAAGATGGTTAACTCCGCACTACCGCCATTATCAGTTCACAAGGGACTATGTTCAGTACAGACTAGAACCTCTGAGCAAAGAGTTAGTGAAACAGGTCGATACAATTAGTGCATACACACTATTTCTCTGCCCTACAGGTAGTGCATCTGGAAACTTCTCCTCTCCTCGGTCAGACGTGGCAGTGCGGTCAGAGCATGGGAAACACTATGCTACGCCTATGCAGAAATACGTGTGGTTCCGTGCCAGAACAACAAAACACTCCGCAGCCGCAGGATAGTCCTGAACGATTTTTGAAAATGATAGTCGCAAGTTTAGGTTATCCTGCACACATGACAAAATTGCAACACGGCTGGAACAAACCTGTATGAACCATGATAGAGAACTCAATTGATATCAAAAAGCTGTTACAAATTGTGAACCGATCCCTAAATACCTTGACAAATAGGGTACAGACTACCCAACTTGAAGGGAAATAACTCGTTACAGAACTTTTTCGGATGGAAATTTATGCTCTAAGTGTTGAGGTCTTCACATACTAAATTTTTTTTTAAGAAATTAGTCGAAATGCATTCACCGTAAATGTTCTTTGTAGTATGCTGAGAAGCTGAGGACGTTATAAATAAGAAAAATGTTTTTAGTTCAATGTAGTCGACAGATAAGGAGTGACAGGTTACCATGCAAACTCGAACGAATTATTGTACACAGTACCTATTTATTCTTTTTTAATTTTCGGACGCAGCATCGATAATTTGTTAAACAAAGTGCGAAGATAATACCCGCAAGTACGAAATGGCATCCAGATTTTGTTGATGTATCTTATTATTTCTCTTTACTAATTACGATTCCGTCATCTAATTTTTTGGTACAGATATAATGGTTTCAAAACGACAGAAGCATTTTGGACCAGCTGGGCGGTGATATTGTGTAATACAAAAGTCCACTGCAGTAGTCATTTTGCTGTATAATGTGGATATTTCAATAACTGGAGCTTGCAGTTCTTTTGATGTAACTGTTTAATATTCAGTAAAATGGGAGCGCGAGTGCCAGGTGCAGAAATGTAAGTCCCATTTTAGTCATATGGTTTTCGGAATATCAAGCAATTTTATCACTTTGAAGAGGGTCGTCAGGTAGATTAACTCAGTATCTCAGCGTAATGCATTTTTAGTGCTACAGTTTCTACTAACATACATTTCAGAAAATTATGAGTTATAGCTTCAAAGCAGCTCTATGATTTCAAATCGATAAGGCTGTTGAAAATGGATATATCGAAAAAGTTTTACACAGTTCAGCGTAAGTCCAAGCTTTCTAAAAATTGGAACTGATATCACCACAGCTTAGATAACAGTCAGCTATGAAACTCTCCTGTCCGTGACAAAAACGGCCGCCGGTTCGACTCAGAAAATTGAATGTAAATTCTCCTGGTACAAGGATCAGAGAGGTTTCAGTGTTCCGTGTTTAACAGTCCTAACCGATGTTGGCAGCGGCCGCAGATATTCCTTGCAATCCTAAAAATTCTAATATAGGATCTAGTGTAGTTTGTATGAACCAATAATAAAAAAGAATGTTTGTCCAAAAAGAAGCTGGGAAGTATTGATGACTATTTATTTATTTTTAAATTAAATTTGTAATGGTAGAAGGCTATTAGTATTTACAATAAATCGAAATATATTTTCTTTTGCTATGTTTTCTTCTCTGCTGCTATTTTCTCAATCCATTTTCAATGTCAACACTGTTGAAAACACAGGCAAACACAACATTCACTGAATCACAAGAATTTCCGTGTCTTTGTCGTGGAAAAAACGGGAGCAAATCACCAACAAAGCGACAATTAAAGCAATCTGACCTGACACATCTGACAACGACTTCTCAACTAGGATGCTTTACACACAGAGCGACTTTTTATTGTATAATTGGTCGATGGTTCTGCAGGGTTATTACGTAAAAAACATATTTAAAGTCAAAAATCGGCAAAATGACAGCCTGTGCACTACCGATAGAGAGCCGCTGGTTAGTATGATGTGAATGTCAGCTAGTTCAGAGGTGACATTTTATAGGAAAGCCTACATAATCTCGATAAAAGCCTACACAATATACTTCGCTATAAGGTCACTTCTTAAGTTACGTAATACCGGCGCCGATATACCCAAGAAAGTTAGTTATAAAAATTGTAGGCAACTATATGTATGCTCCTTATTTGGAAAATTTACTGCTCCCCACAGTGTGATTAATTTCTACCTTACAACACAAACATGCACTTTTTTAAAATACCCCTTCAAAAGGCGTTTGATATAGCATACTATAATAGGGTTTGCACTGTTTCTTCTGGAGATACGGAATATTTTGTACGAAAAACACTGAACTGGACAGCTTGTAGGTCAGACACCTTTTCATATAAAGTAGCGAGCTTCTTGATAAAATGAGCTTCATATAGCTAAATTTTCATCAAATAACCGCTTATTGAGCTAGAGTATCCCGTTCTTATAATCTCGATACGATCATTTGGCGCGAAGATATCTGACTTTGAATGAAAAATGATCCTTTTGTCATCGACCACGGATATCTCGGCAGCTAGTGACCGCACAGAGAATGTAAGGGTATTTCCGAAAACTGGAATAAACCTTCTATAGGATTTACTTACAGTTTTTGAGGAATTTTTTATTTCCTTAGTATTGATTTTAATGACGTCAAACAAAAGTTACTGTTTTGAGCTGTCAATGAGAAGGTTCTTAGGCTTTTTTATACCTCAATGTACCCCTAATAACCGTGGACGATGGCACATCGATCTAGTGTACGGTTTCTCCGCTGATTGTCATAAAAGCTTTGGTATCACCAGCACATACCTGAGAGTCTTTTGAACAGCTTGTCGCGACCTTTAAGTGTTCAGAGAGAAGCGCGAGAGGCGTACAGTACCTGTGTTAGGGGTAGATAGACGCGGCTCGTTTACTAGCAGCCCAAGTGACGAGGTCACGGACCCAGTTGCGGCTTGCCGCGTGCCATCGGCGCTCTCTTTCTAACATACATATTGCATTACATATCGCTTCGTGCACAGTTCAAATGATTGCAAAGAAGATTTTACGTATCATGATTATGTATGATTGCACTCTTTCCGAAAAAAAAATTCAAAGTAGACATCTCTCGTTTCCATGTGGCTGGTTCCAAGATGCTGTCCTGTTCTTAGCACTTGTGATTTCGTGTAATTTACGACAGTATATTTACGGCAAAAAAATACAGATATCGTTTGCATTAACTTAGATAACTAAATTATTACAAATTACCTACAGTTCTCCAAATATGCTGCAACATTTTCTCTTCACATTACGATTTGAACCTCACCGTATATAAGACGTTCAAGCTTGTCTAGATGCTCGATAGACTTAAGCAGTAATCAAAACATGTACATCGTGCAAAATATGCATTTAACATGGCATTGTTTTGAAGACAAATGTTGTCGCCAAAGCTTGGAGTATTTTTATTTGGTTGTTTAGTTACGTTGATCTGGTAGATTTTTCTATTATTTGAAGCATTCTTAAGTCTCACTTTAAAATTATAGCCACTGAGGTGGCAAAAATCTGTTTGACTTTATTATGAGTAAATCTGGCTGTTTTTTTATAAGCAACGCATAACGCCCACAGGATCCGGATTCCTATTCAAGTCTCCGCAACCTCAATTGATAAAACGCTTCGTTCAGCAGTTATTACCCGCCTAATGATCGCGACATTACTCCGGGAATAATTCAAAAGGCAACCTCCGCAATCGGGGTGGCGGTGACAGAACGCGCGATATAAACAGTAGCGCACGTTTTATATTAGATCAGTAGGCAAAAGAGTGTAGAATGGTATCCATAACGACATTTGTCGTTTTTTTATATCTCCAATGATATTTTCCGTTGTACTCTCGGAGATTTTTTTGCAATTTTCTATTCCTGACCGTTGATCTCAATTCAAGTTATAAATTCTAGGGATTGGGTCAGCTTGAAACATTTATTAAAATTACAACGTTTCGGAGACATTAAACGCCATCTTCAGGTGCATGTGACTTTCTAGAATAGTCGGTCAACAGTGTTATACTCCTGCCGTGGTGTGGTACCTTGGTACTTGGGTTTTTGCCTTTGGGACCACTATTTGAGCCAATCCAAGAATATTCAAATGTCTGTGTATGTGTGTATGCTCGGGTAGGTCGTTTCTGATGCAAATATAGCGCAGAGTTGCAAAATATACTGACTTTCTAGTGGATTTCACGATTTCAACAGGTGGAAACACATGGAGCTCCGGGGAAATCCAAGAAAATATGACCAGACCAGAGGATTTGAAAAAATTCAAGAATATCCAAGTAAATGTGAGCCGAAGTGACCTTTCAAGTCCTAAGAAAATGTCAGTGGTATACCCATCAATTCAGTGGCCCTACAAGCAGACAAAAATAGTTTCAAGCATATCCCACTGTGATCATATAATGGTGATTTTTTGATTAAGAGAAATACCCTGACAGCTTTAGCAAGTCAAAGCTACTCAAGCTCTAAAGCTAGTTTTATGGTCACGAAGAGAACCTCTGTTATTTTGTTAGAAAGACCGATGCAGAATTACATGTTTTCCGTTATAGAAACTCGTATTTGAAAGTGGATTGTGATGCACGATTGAGATCGAATTACGCATCTTGCGTTTGACTCTTAGAAATTCTGCCAAACACAACAAGTAAAAGTGAGAATACCCAGCATCGGTTCAAGGTCAATATCACACTTTTAACGTTGCAAAACTAGTGGCTTTGCACTGGGTGTTTCATTTCTCCAAAGTTATGATTTTCTCATGACTTTGCTCGTCTCCTGTGCATGAGCGGCACAATATATACAGGGTGGCCCATCCATGTGTGGACGGAATATTACTCATAAACAAATACATATTGGGTAAACCTATTAATGGCATGTTATAGATGACATTTGAGGGCACATTTCTAAAACATTGGCAATTATACAGGGTGTCCCAATTTCGACCTACATATCAAAGTTGGGATTTTTCAAATAGAACGCCTCAAATTTTATTGTATATTTGGATAAACCAATTCAAAACACGAAAATTGATATAACATACTATGGGGTTTTGGTAATTAGCTACTGAGACGTAAGGTGTTTTATCCAGAAAAACCGTCCACTTCGGCAACCCCTCAATCCGCCATTTTGAAATTTGGAGTGCTGAGTTTTGTATAAAAAAACCTATACACCTCAGCTTTTATTTTGTTTATTACATTTTCGATTTTTCATTTTTGCTCATACAGGGTGGTCAAAAATGCGAATTGTACTTTTTCTCAAAAATTTAAAATGCATCACCCTGTACACCTGTGCTAGTTTGGATTCAATTTTTTATAAGCTTTTTGGTGGTATAAACTTTGATTCAGATAAAATCACTAGATTTTGAGTTATTAAGCTTTTAATAGAACAACACCCCAAAATTAAGGAAAAAAATCAAATCATCCATGGAAACAAAAGACAAACGGTGGGCTAGTTCCATATTGCCACTAAGAGTACAGATTTGACAGAAGTTCTGCTTCAATTTGGCGTGCACTTAAATGGGGATTTTCCTGCAACTCTAATAGAACCTCGAACTGATTCGCCTCATTGGTGACACTTGGATTATTTATACATTTCTTACTATGTTCCACTGCTCGACTTGATTCAAAACGTTCTCGTAGTGTGGCAAATGTTTCCGGCCTTGAATGTCGCATATTAGGGTACCGTTGTTTATAAATACGAGATGCTAGGAAACTATTTCTTTGGGATTCGCCCAAAACGAACACCATTTCTTCTTTAGAAAAATTCATTTTCAAACACGTTTTTATTATAATGCTCACAACGCTAATTTTGACGGTTTGTAACTAATCAACAAGTTATTGGTTTCCAAGGATGATGCGATATTTTAGGGAATTAAGCCGTTCCATAGAAGACGTGCTAATAACTGAAAAAATAACCGTAAAAACCCTTATGTGTCTAGTAACAAAAAAAATGACTATAAAAAAGTGAAACCAAACTTGCACAAATATATAGGGTGATGCATTTGAAATGTTTGAGAAGAACTACAATTTGCGTTTTTGTCCACCCTGTATGAGCAAAAATTAAAATTCGAAAAAGTAACAAATAAGATAAAAGCAAAATGGGGGACTGAGGGGTTGTCGAAGTGGAGGGTTTTTCTAGGCAAAACACCTTATATCTCAGTAGCTAATTATCAAAACCCCATAGTATGTGATACCAATTTTCATCTTTTGAGTTGGTATAACCAAATATTCAATAAAATTTGAGGCATTCTACTTGAAAAATCACAACTTTGATATGTAGGTCGAAATTGGGACACCCTGTATAATGACCAATACTTTAGAAATGTGCCCACAAATTTCATGTATAACGTCCCATAAGTAGATTTCCCCAAAATGTATTTGTTTATGAGTAATATTCCGTCCACGTATGGATGGGCCACCCTGTATATATTATACCAAATTTTAAGGAAATGCAATTGAATTTAGAGGTTGCAAAAATTGATCACTTTCCAAAATATGGCTTCAATTAGATCGATTCTATACTTCCCATGCTTTCGTAACAACTTCTAGTACAAATTTTTATGTAAGTACTCCAAGAGCACCAACAATATGTAGGTTATGTCACGACCATTGGTACAGGATATTGGCTTTTAATCAAAAAAAATGCCTTCATATTGCAGCAATGCGCGAGTCTGTACACGGTAGCCATATTTCTTTGGAGCTCTTATGGAAAACTGTTTGTCAATATTGGTTGTTAACTTACTAAAGCAGCTCTTGCTACGTAGTTATATTTTACATACAAGTATATATACTATATAATATTGCCTGGCGAAATCAAATAATCTCATTAAATTACTCTACAAGAATAACGCTTGTATATACAGGTATCGCACCCGCAGTATGCTACCTGCAACTATTTTCCTGTTCTAAGTTCAAACGTTCGGGGAAACCTATGCTGCATGACATATATCTAACAGGTGCGTAGAATAACCGAGTTTGTAAGTGTATTAATAACCTAACATCAAAAATTACGATACATCTTTCCCCACCTTCTCTCCAACCCACACCCCTCATTTTTTCATAGTTAAAGGTTTCATCGAAGTCCAAGCAGAACTTTAGAAGTTATAGATGGGCTAAAGATCAGCAGACATGCAGATAGACCGACAGAACATGTTTTTTCGTGATTTACAAGTCGTATACCATCCAAAAACCATAATATCTTACTTTACGCGATTACAATAGTTCCTTGCCAGTAGGCGTGAGAGGTAAAAGAAGAAACATACGGAGTACTCAGTACTTGTGGTGTCTATTGGGAAGCTGAGAAGTCCCAAGCCTAAAACAATTGTAGTAACTTTGGATACTAGGATTAACAGGCATTCTGACGATGTATAACTTTAGTGAATTGTAGAGAATCTTGTCTGCAGAAAAGGGAAATAGACACCATACGCTTAGAATGTTAGTTTAGCCATTATAATCAAACATATTATTACATGTACGTTTACCCTTAATTTTCTCGTAAGCTATTGATTATACGACAAATTTTTATAGAGACAAAATCATAAATAATTTATTTACATATAAAATTATTTGTATTACTTTTTCACATAGTATCCATTGTTTTCGAGATTTTGAATCAAACGCGTACATAAAAATAGCGGCAAATGCTCTGTTATGACGTCAATTCGAACTGAAGCAATAATCTAATGACATTACCAAGAGAACGTACTGTTGCAAAAAGTGAAGGCCTTCCTTAAATAAAATCTTCATGTTTCTTGGCGTAATCAGGGATTTTGCCCACCATTCTGCATTAGAAATATCTTCCACTGCACTGCTGTCCGTCCTGCGCCATGTGGTGGCCTGGAAGCCCTCCCGATCCTATAAAACCGACTCCAGGAGTCCTGACGGCCCAAACTCTCCACCGTTCACCGCCAGACTAGCGGCGCGATCAACCGGAAACTGATCGCCGGAAACGCGCGAGCGAAGCAACAGTTTGTCTTTTGGACTCCGGTGCCGGCATACGCTGCTACTTTTTCTGTTTCGTTATGAAAATGTTCCTTGTCACGCGGGTCTTCCTAACTTGTTATGTTTTACTGTATTGGTCTGCTCATGCTGTGGTTGGGGTAAGTCAGAGAAATCTTATGTGTATCATCAGCACTAAGTATATATTATTATAACACAATAGTGGAAACAATAAGATTTAAAATTTCAAGAAAAGTGTCCCAGTCCCAGCTGCAGACTGATTCAATTTGTTCCCAATTTCTTTGAAGGATAACAATTATAACCTAAAATAAAAGATTTGTGAAAAGTGTCAAAACCTCCAAAAGCTACAATGACATAGTTTTGAGCCAACTGATAATGATTAATCAAGGAAAAAGAGTCTTTAACATAAAAATCATTGTTTTTATCATAAGCAACAGTCCAAATTTTGTGTGAACAACGAAGCTAAATTTCTACTAGGGCAATTTAGGTTATATTTCAAATAATTAGCACTAACGCTCCTTGTATTACAAAAATGAAGTGTGAGAGTAAGCAAGTATAAAAAAAACGACAAAAGGAAACAGTTTTGCATAAATAACGATGGGAGTTACTATTAGACAGATATGTTTGTCAATTTAAAAGCCCCAAATTTACAGCTAAAAAGACCTCAATAAAATATGTAAATGGCTATTACAACGCAATGACGTTTTTTTCGACAAGAGATGTTAAAAGATCCAATAGCTCCGATTTTGATATTTATAAAGTTCTAAGAATCAAGTTTCATTTTTAAGCAAATCCCTAAAGCACTAGCGTCTGTCGGTAGCAAATCAGAATGCTTAATTAAAAATTAAATAGAAAATTCAACTCGAATTTGATTCAGAAAGCTTTTTACACATTCCATCAAATGTTCTTCATCACAAAATAAAATCATATAAGGGAAAACATACGGACGACAGAAGCCGTCGTTTCATCAAATTCTAAGAAATTTCAAAAACAAGACGGTGAATTTTCTTTAAATTTCAGGGTAGCATTTTAGCGCCTTTGTAGTTTAATATGACCATTTTCTTTTATCTTCATAAATTTGTTACTGATGCGGATTTGATTCAAACAATGCATGTGTGGTTACAACACTTTTAGCGTATAACAATCTCAAACACTGTTATGAAATACAAGTATAATCTAACGTAAGTACACCTTAATGCAAAAAATGATTTTCCCATAACGTATGTCTCAAAAGTTTTGGTACAAAATTAATTGGCTTTTCGTATAAATTAGAAATAACGAAAAGTATCTACAAGTTCGTTGGGCGGGTACCCAAAGCTGAAACCTGTCGAATATTCCAGAATGAAAACATTTCACTCAGAACCGTTTATCGAACAATAGCGGAGTGCGCGCAGGAAATACCATGTCTGAATCTCCCGAAAAGTAAGAGACCACATGCATTTACTGCATAGAGGACAGAGAGATTGGTGAGAAGAGCAAAAGTCAAGTTGGAATGACAACAAGGATACTGGGTCGTCAAAACAGTCCTTATAAGAGTACCATATCGTTGAAATTGAGGAAGAATGGTTTTAAATGTTCAAAGAGACTTAAGCCGGCTCCGACGCAGTGAGTTTCAAGCCATTTACAAAGGTTCAGCTGCTTCAAAACTGACACTCCATTTTTCAATATTTTTGAATGAAATTCATACAGTATGTTGAGAAGATAACTGCCCAGGGTGCTATAGGAGCACTTTTTTGTTTTTGTACAAGTTTTATGATGGGTTGAAGTGCGCAGTTTTTCTGTTCAACTTCGCGATTTTTTTTAAAAGAACCTAGTGAAAAACATGAAAAAGTGGCTCTATAGCACCCTGTGGGTTTTTGCTTTCAGCACTCTGTGAAAATTTCATGCAAAAATATCAAGAAGTAAAGCGTCAATTTCGAAGCGCGCAAACCTCTACAAATCGTATTTTGGACAAATTTTGTTTACTGTTTCGTGCTGCCAACCCAAGCGTTGCGGCGTAATGTACGGACTAAGAAAGGACGTATTCAGATAATTTGGAGGCCCTATTTCATATAATATCGCGTAGATAAGTCGTTCTGCAAATAGGTACTCATAATCGCGATCGCTGATACTCCTCGATTTTAAAGCCGTTTTACTTCCCACGTCATTGGCGAGGAAGTATTGTGATCACGACAAATTTCTAAAATGAGATGTTATGTTTTTTTTAAGTCATATGAAAAACTGTATCACTCATCAACTTGGAACCGCTCGGATTTTTATGAAATTTCCACACGAGGTTACCAGTATGCCAAAGTGGCAACGGTGCTATAGGCAAAAAAGAAAAAGTAACAATTGCTGAAACACCGTTTTTGACGTTACAGGGGTTCCTTATCATTGACAGAAAAAAGTTGTGCTGCTTAAAAAGTGGGAGTTGGAGGAAGGTGATTCTAAATGTTACATCTTTGATATCAGTGAAACACGTTCTATTATTAAGAAACTTCTGATCCCAGTGATTACAGGAAATTTAAGTAACGAAAATCCGACGAATAATGTGCTCACGATTTGAAAAAATCGGTACACCAAGAGCCAACAGATTTATCTGCAACTGCTGACAGTAGAGAAGAATGAATTCGGATATCACTTCAGTCAAGTAAAGGGGAATTTAGCGTGGAACTTTAAAATTATCGATATGTCAAGGAAATATGTTTTTGAGAACGATAATTTGGTAGATTTTATACCTGCATTTTCATTTGAATTTAATGACCCGCGAAATATACCCATTTCGCCGTTACCTTCAATTTGGACATAATTGCCTAAGGTGCTATCAGAGCTTTTTACAAAATTTTGTCTTTGCGCAAGAATTATAGTGAGTTGAAATCGTTACTATTTGTGCTCAACTTCTTGATATTTTAAAAAGATCCTAGTGGATAAAATCGAAAAAGGGGATCGTTAGCACCTTGGGGACTTTGTTTTTAGCACGCTGCAAGAGTTTCATTTGGAAATAATAAAAAATGAAACGTAAGCTGTGAAGTGCAAATCGGTTTTTGGGCGAAATTCGTCTACTGTATCGTCCTGCCAGTCCAAGCCACGCGACGGTGCGTTCCGACTTAGAATAGAATGTATTCAAATAATTTGATATATTTCCTAAAATAAATTCAAGAACTCAAATTAAAATTCGTTTATTCAGGTCAGTAAACACAATTATGTTTACAAGGATCATGTGGTACATGGTAACAATTGAATGAGGGTCATAAAATATCTTATGCCGTCAAAATAAGAGGAAACAGTTAGGTAGTTTTTGCAAAGGAATAAGCAGGTACGCTTATACCTAGATTAAGTACATTTCTTGTCTACTGTAATAGGTAGATGGAGGTGATGCTGCCAGAAATGGATATGTGCGATCGATAAACAAACCACAAGACTGAACTGCGATTTCCAATGATTTTTGTATTGCCTTTTTTATTGCCTTACTAGAAAACTCTGTTGGGTATATGATGGTGTTTACTAGAACTTTACAGCTTGTTGTCTGGCTTCTTCTACAAACTTCACCAAAACGAGACACTGTCAACCTTATCCTCCGACGAAGGCGCGACAAAGTACAGTCCTGTGATTTGGTGACTTGTTCGATCTGCAAAATCTCGTCGTCACTTTTTTTAAGTTTCCTTAAACATTATCGCTTAGCAACCTCCAAATCAATGTAGTTATGTCAGGTTTTTGATTGAATTCACCATAAAACTATTCATTTTCTTTGGAACTGCTATCCGAATTGTTAGTTATTTTTATATCAGCTTTTTTTGGTCTGAGTTTCTTTTCAAAATTCTTGCGTTTGAGTCTTTGTTCCATCTTAGCGATAAGCGAGGTTGGGCTAAGCTTAGAACGCAAATGTATTTAGACCACATATACAGGCCGCTGCGTATTGTGGCTCACTACAGCTGCATCACATCTACCATGGTATGACCTCTTATTGCAATATTTTATTCGCTTACCCAAATGTATTTTGCGCTTATAGAGTTGACCTGCTCCACACTATTGTTGACCTCATCATGAATTAAACTCACTGCATTCGTAATTAAAATGGTCGCATATGGCCCTTTATTGTCCATTATCAGCCTTGATAAAAAAGGCACTCAAGAACAATCACACCAACAACAATTCTACAACACAATATCGACGAACAGCAACAAGGGGAGAAAAATACTAAATGATCACTTGCTCAGTACCAGAATAAGAAACGATTTACATTCTAGATCGCTAATCGAAATCCGCCTCTGTTATTATAAAAATTTACATGCACCCGCAGTTATTCTTTCCTCTTTTAAAGTAGCGCCGACGACCGTTAAGGGCCAGCCTGCCCTGGTTTCCTTTTCACCCCCCCGTTACCTCAGCAGATGGTGCTCGTGATTGTAGGAGCCCCGTTAAGTGTCCCAAATACTCTCAAGTGCAATTCCTTCGTATTCCAATATGCTGTCGTCAATTGAGTCGGGTACACTTTGCCAATGGAAAAATCATTATTTTAGATGAGGAAAGGTGCACTGACCATGTTAGATACAGGCATAAAGCAGCTATATTGTACAACTAAAAATTATCACTACTATTAGAGTTGCAAGAATGATTATACAGTCTTCTTTACGCAGCTTTGTATGCTATAAGAACATTGGCAAAACGCTCTTAGAACAGCTATGCAAGCGGAATGGGCACACCTAATAGGACACTTCAGTCATTTAAGAGGTTGTATAAGGGCTGCAGGTAACAGTTATACAACAAAAGTGTAAACCTCTTGCAGCCGCAATAGAACATTTGCATCAGTGCAATATTCAATTTTTGTCAACTATACAACTATTCTGTTACATGGTTCTACTTTATTGCAACCAAACTGTTTCTTATATATTGAATAGGCGAAGTGAAGAATATATAACTAACACATTACAGTCATCTTGTTTACTTACATATCGGCCATTGTGAATTTCATACACAGGTATATGATAAACTTCTACACTGTGATATAGGGCTATTGAATTACTTGCGCAGCAAGTTTTATTGTGATTATCGTGCAGTTACGCAATTTGTACGGGCTTCGTATTTGATTCATATTTTAATAATGATCAAAAGTATGTTTAGGTTTTTAAGATGAAAAACTGAACTTATATGCGTTAAATCTTCCACAAATCCTATATCTAGACACAATTACACTAATGTTTATCACTTTACATCTGTAATGTCGAACTGAAACATAATTAATTAATTTTCAATAGAGGAATATATTTTTGCCCAATATGGCGGGCGGTTATGTATAATCATGGCATCGTCCATGTTGCCTCTGGTTTATTAGAGTATTTTGGTGCTGTCTGCAAGTGTTATTGAACAGTTCGACAAATCTCTGAAATGAAATACGGACAGAGTCGAATGATTTACCCAGAATTTGTATCAGATCTATATCTCCTGTTTGAACAGTTGATAAAACCTTTTAAACCAATATGCATGTCTTAAAATATTGGTTATGGCATTTTAGCTAAAAAGATGACAGCAGAAAGTTAGGTTATGGTGAAGTTGTATACCAACATACTTAGCAACAAATGTATGCCGAGCACAGCAATTTTGTACTATAAAAGTTGTAATATTGGTGCAGATGTACAGCCTTTAACAGTTACTAAAAGACAGTTGTATATGTGCTTACGTTAGGAGCAATTTGTTGGCTAAAGTAGTAAATGTGCACACCAAAACAACAAGGCTCGGGTTTGTTGTATAACCGTTACCATGGATGCCACAACACAACTATTTTGACTACCCCGCAAATATGCTGTATGAAATAGTTGTACGTTATAAACGGTTATGCATCGGTTCAAAATTGGTCCTAAGGTGTTGTACAACTATGCTACGTATATAAGAATATTTTAAACACCTCATTTTAGAGCAAATATGCTGCAGAAAGCAAATTTGCATTCCACACAACATGAAGCCAGCATTTTGATATTCAGGCAACAACGATCGAGAGCTTTTACGACTGAGCAGTTCTTTTACCAAAAGCTTATAGCACTACTTTGCTAATTGGGTGATAACTGCCTTTTCGAAATTGCTTCAGTTTGTCCACGAACATCATGCTAATGACATTGTGTTTTGGCCAGACCTAGCACATGCGGTTACTCAAGAGATACCCAAAACTGGGTTCGACATCACAACGTACCTTTTGTTCCCAAAAACAATAATCCTCCAAACTTTGTGCTTTACTGCCTAGGAAGGTTTATCATGGAGGCTGGGAAGCCCAAGAGGAAGAACAATTTAGACGGCGAATTTACGAAAAACTGAGAGAAATTGTTCTGAATTCCGACGAGGACCTAATGAAATACACTCGAAGAAGTTGCATCTGGTAGAGCAGAAGGAGCCACTCCACATAATTCGATAGTATAGTTTAGTAGAGTATTGAGCTATAATTTATTCTAACCAGTTAGTGTTTAAATAAATTTCTTCATTAAGAAATATCCGGTAATTATTTTGTGCCAAAGCTTTTAGGACATATGTACGTTACATACACACCTGGCTTACGAGTCTGCATCTCTCAAGTTTTATTAGCGTGTTTGAAGCCGTACTTTACGACACCTAGTATAAAATAAAACCCAACTAGTGAAGCCCATACCTTCATTTTTACTCCAATATGTCTGAGATGCGTTGGCGTGCATAAAATAGAACTAAAAGCATACGAAAATATCTCAAATAACACCTTTTCCAAGGATACCATTCAATTTCGCATCCGATCTTACCGAATATAAAAGCAGTAGGTGTGCTATCGTGAGTCTAGGTATGAAATCTCAACCCTCGATCAGAAACTTACTGGATAGGAGCGACTCCAAACAGGGAACGCATGGCGCCGTCAACTGCTGGAAAATCACTATACAGGGTGTTTCTAAATGAGTGTCACACGTCGATCCGTCAGGGGTTTTTAAGGCAAAAAGCTCATATAAATTGCATCATACATGCCGTTGAAAGTTTCTACGCTACTGATGGAGCTGAATATTGTTTAAATAACGCTCTAGGTTCTAGGTGAATAAGATTACTCTTCTGATACACCACACTTTTCAATGTGAAACTTCTCTAACTTCATCATATTTTCAAAGTTCAATGGGTAGAAGTTTTTTTTATGCAGACTTTGTATAAAATATTCAAACCAATTTTTCTCCATAACGACTAGTCTGACAAAAAATGATGAATAGGGTCGATTCATGTAACACTGAATACCTATTGAATTTAAAAATGCAAAAAATGTCCTCTGTGGGGATCAAAATTATCCAGCTCATATGCTTATGATGTAAATTGAAGCATGCCAATCCCTCTATATATTAGCTATGCTGGTAGTATAACATGTACAAAATAATCCATTCCGAAGATATATTCTTTTTATTTCGATTTGACAATTAAAAGGTCAACACATTGTATTTTGGATACGAAAGCCTTGAGAACATATTTTATACATTAGATGATCACAACACAATAGCACAAAAAGCGGTTCGAAATCCATTTCACTATCTTCCATGTCACATTGACATTAAGGGTTAGCCACTCTTGTTGTACAAAGATTCAAATTAAAACGCAGATGACAATTTGTAACACGTTTCACTTCTACCACGCGATTCAAAGGCGAAAAGAAAGTGTAGACGATTACAAAAGGTCAAACAACTTGCTAATTAGAATTTGAAAATTTTTGCCACTAGCAAAATGATGTTATAGGCTTTTGATAAAAGAGTTATTGAGCCATGGAAGCTTCTTTTTGTTGTTACCTGAACACCAAAATACTTATTTAATCTTTTGTAAAGTGCAATTTTTTCGCAGCGTAGTAGTGAAATGAGATGTCTGGAACATCCTTGCAGCGTAACACACACGATTAAGGAGGGCTGTTGCATAAACGTTTATAGAACTATTTTATATGCCATATTAGGTCGGTAGTCAAAATAGATGTGTTGTAGCATCCTTTGCGACATTTACACAACACACTTGAGCTTTGATGTTTTGGCGTATAAAAGGATTAGTTAACAAGTCGCTCCTAACGTCAGTAATACAAGTGCCGTTTAGTAACTTTTAATGGATATAGCAAGCAAAGTCGTTACATTTATTATGTGTGGGTCCATTAGTTGGCCAAGGAGAGAGTTTGAGGTGGTTCGGTAGATTTTTTCATATATAAAAGTTTCAGAAGTTGTAACGACACAATTCAATTTTCTGCCCCTTTTCAAATTATTTTTTCCCACTTCGTCAGAATAATACGCATTCAAACGTTGTGGTAACATACTCCATTTCGCTTGGTTCTGAACCTGAAGTCACAATAGAATGACAAAACATCAGAAGTATATTCTTAGCGATTCCACTTTTTCTGAAACGACAAACTCTGCCCTCCAAATCTGAAAGGTGAAACCTATTCAAAAGTTGTAACGTAGTAAGTTGTAGCATTAAATGCTATTTTTACAGCAATATCACGAGCTAAGGCATTAAGGCCAAATAACAAGAAAGCTATGTAGAAAGTGCGAGAGAATTTAATTTATATTCGTAACGTATACTTAAAGTAAGCTAATGCAATCATAATATGTCTGAAAACATCAGGCACAATTAAATAACTGCTCGTCGGACTGATGAAATAGTTTCCATTTCCGTTTTTTCTTAGAAACAAAGCTCTAAAAATGGCTAGTACGTTGAGTGTACAAACTGCTCGAAAAACTCATATTCGTATAGTTAGCCCCACAAAAGGGGTTACAAACATCAATATGAAAACGTTTAACAGTTACCAAATTGTAAAGCAGCAATCATTTGACTCATTGATAATTTCGAAAATGACTTTGCTTTTGTCATCTTTGCGATAGAAGCGGTCGTCAAGTGTTTAATCCTAATTGTTACGCGCCGAATATATTGCACTAGTACAACGTACACCTAGAATATAAACTTTCCCAATTGCCCAATTTTCTACACCTTCCCGGTTACTGAGAGCTACATGTCGAAAACACGTATCACAGACATAGATCAGACCAGGAAACGCATTTTCTTAAATGTGACAAAAACAGGAGCTAGAAAACGCACGCAGTCTTCCATTCAAAACTAAAGGCTCGTATTGACCAATATTTTTGAAGAGTAATTACACTTATTTTAAGTACTTATGATTGAATTTAATTGACTTGGCGTACCGTTATTTGACCTAAATATGTTTGATTGGCTGTTGGCTAGGAATTAAAAGCCTTCTTACTGAGGTTTAGTTCTTTTTGGAATGCTGTCTAAACGGGCAAGCTTTTCATACAATGTTTACGCTCAATGTACTACCAGGTTTTAGTACTAGCCTCAGTTTTGCTCTAAAGTAAGCTGATACCGAAAACATTTTATTTTTTGGAATAGCTGTTATTAGCTTATTTCAACTATAAGCCGAAAAGTGTTATTGAATTTATTACACCGTTTTTTTATTATCTAGACTCAAATTCCAAGCGGGTGAATGTTAACAAAATTAAAATAATTGAGGAATTTGCCCTATCAGGTTCTTGGAAGGAATACGGCGGATCGTTGAATTGTCGGTAACCCTGTATAGGTTCACGAAATTTTGTGGACGTGCTACCTTGGAAAATATACTTAGGGTTAGATAAAGAAGTATCAGATATTTCCTCTATCCGAAACCCTGTTGCTATTTATTGGCCAAATCGAAAATCATTTCATATCTCATTGATTTCTATAAAGTTTTTTTCAACCTGGTTCCAATTATTGAGATCTTTCAACATCATCAAACGAATTCCTTTGTTTCTGTATTCCATCAAGTTGTCTCGATTAAAAATAGTAATACATCTTAGAAGATTTGAAAAGCCTTCAAATCTCACAAGTCACGGAACACCGCCATGATGTGTTCACTACGAAACAAATAAAAGTAGCGGTGAAGGAATTTCTGTCTCGAATAGGCCATCAGCGTCTGGCAAAATACGAATATTTTTGTGTTCGGATATTGTACCAGGAATTCTGCTTCGGTTTACGTTTATGGCAGACAAACATCTGACCCCCATTTAACGAAAATTTTCCGTATATTCTTGGTACACTTCATAAATCTTCGTGTGGCTATATGAGTTCTTTCTATTATACCAGTAGCAGAGCACAGCTGCGGAGACACAAAAGGGGGGCAAAACGGGTTTGTCGTCTATCGAGTTTTTGTCGGTATTTATATAATAATAATATAAACTTATTCACGTATAAAAGACTACAGTTTCTTGAAAATAAATATGCATATACGCAAATAAACTGAAATAATCCAACAGAAGAATTTAATTCTTGTGCGTGGGAAACATTTTTCATAACAATTTTCGCTTTAAACATAGTTAGATATAGTTAATACATAAATTTAAACACAACATAACCATAAAGGTGAGTGTAATAGTATTATATTTAAATAGCAATTTATTTTCATTTTAGTGAGTTTTTCTATTTCATGTCGATTATTATTCAACAAGAATTTCAATCTTGAATCTATTTTTATTTGGAATGGATTTTATATGGCTTGGTAAAGAGTTATAAAATCAAGTGGAGAGGTAACTGATATGAAGGCACGTTTACGACACTCAGTTTAAAGATGAGATTACTAAATACTCTGCACAATATAAGACAAGCCAGCAACAATATATAGCAAGAAACCACTTGCAGGTAAACAAAGCACGCCGAATGTTGAAATATTGATACCGTTCGGTAAAGATTTTATAGTATGTTGCATGAGTTCTTAAAAAACTGCGTTATCGTCAAACCCTGAGCCCTGTTCATTACCTGAAAAGGTTAACTTCAATAAACATTTGATAATTTTTTGGAAACAACCCAATACCTAGCTATAAATTTGTATTTTGACAACTCAAAATTCACACATGGCAAGATGCACATATCTCGTTCCCTATGGGTTTTACTCTGTCTCTATTTTATTCATATCAATATTATAGAGAATTAAATTTTCTAGAAGTTTTGTTCAAAACATTTTTTCAGACTGAACTGTTTTCGAGATAGAGGGCGCAGAGCGCGCAGCTAGAGTATCATTTAAGGACAACAAATACGAAATATAAAGTTTACAAATTATAGCTAAATATACAATTATCATTTTTTATTAACTATTACATTATATGCTATCTGTTTGTTCAATAATTCAACAATTTATCAGTTCAGTAACACTAGTAACCTATTCCTGTAATTGAAAAATTATTTAGGAACATACTTTAATCAAATTTTAATTATATTCTTATTTACACTAATTATATTTTAAGTATAAAATAATCAAGTACATCTTGTTTAAAATCCGTACGCTTAGATTCTTTCATAACCTTGAAAATTATACCTGGGAGCAGGACCCTTCTTTCAATAATTTTCGATAAATACGTGAAATATTTACAAACACATTACAATCTAAGATTATTGTTGTATTTGATGGATACTCAGATTATAGTAAAACATCAAAGCAATGCAGCAGCAGAGAAGGACTGCTGCACTTTCAAAAACATACGACGTTTGTTTCGACGGCTGGCCAAGAAAAATTCGTATCAAATCGTAGTAATAAAGAGAAGCTAATTGCTGTGTTTACTGAAAAATTACAAGACGTTAATATTACTACAAAACAGGCCAGAGACGATGCGGATGTCCTCATCATTGAGACAGCTATTGAGGAATCAAAGTATGGATAAAACTATAATCGTTGATTTACTTATCATTTTAATTGGTAGTACAATTTCTTATAACAAGAATTTTCTTAGGAAACTTGGCAAAGCAAATGTAAAAACTGGAATATATTTCTCCAAAATTTTCGATAAATATCCTCGTTCCTTCGTTCCTGCATGCATCAAGTGGCTACGGCACTACCTCTGCGTGGAACAACGTTTTTAAGAACATTTGAAGAAAAAACCTGTCCGGTTCAAAGATTATTTGAGAGTGGAATACCAACCTTATTAGCAGTTTATAATGTTCCAAAATGTTTGGCCAGTATCGATCATCTCCGTTATGCACTACACGTTAAGTCAGCAAAGCTGAATAAACCTGTGCAGTTATCAAATATTCCACCAACAAGTTCGTAACGAGTACCTGACCCTATCACGACTATTTCACCACCTGCTCCAGACGAATTACTCAACACAATTTTCTGTAACTGCAAGAGTGGTTGTGGCTCAATATGTAGATGCAGAAAAGGGGGGTTGCACTGTTCTTTAGCTTGTGGCCAGTGGAATGGACAGGCTTGTCTCAATGCTGTACCATATCAGACCCGATGCCAATGATCATAGAACTTTTGACTCAGAAATCATGTAAGACTTGAACCCAGAAATCATAGAGGCAAATGTCATTGAAGACGATAATGATGAGGAATTTCAAATTCTACAGCAGTGGGACGACGACCACGATGAAGAAGACGAAGAAAATCAAAAATAGAGTTTGTTGTTATCATAATTATATCATTCATCCTTATCAATTTTGACAATCATAAATCTATCGATTTTGAAATTCAGCAAATTTGCATATGTAATTTCGAGAAGGGATAAGAAAAACTAATTTCTATCTTTGAATCTCAAGTAAGTATATTTGAGATAAGAATCCAATGGAATTATCACGAACACATATTATTAGTGCACAAATCCTCACAATGCGCCTATGCATTGCCGTTACCTCCAGTAATGCTATATCTGAAGGAGATTTTATATCACATTAGAGCCAAAAATTGATAACTGAAGCCCCATGACGTTTAGGCAACACGTACAACTACAAAACGAATTCACAACGTGTCCATCAGCTAGTGCGAAGTTAAAATCTTGTAGAAAAACCCAAATAATTTTACAAAAAACCAATACAATGTCAAAAAAATTGACATAAAGACACTTTTCAAGATGTAGGAAAATAATGGGCAAAATCCGCAGAAAGGATGAAAGTGGATTCGAGCAGAAAATATCATAGGTAACCCGAACGATACGTATTTCTGCTGGTTGGCTTCATCAGGCCCGAAATGAATGCTCATATGCAACTCCAAAAGTAGATACACATGCCCACAACAAGAGCCAACGTACACATTGTAGTATAAAATGGGTAGACGACCTCGAATTTTCAAGACGACAGCCACGCGGTCGGTTATACCAACTTGTGTTACTTCAAGCCCAAAGGATCTACAAAGAGAAAATGATCATGCTCAGAAAGGTATATAACGAAAAATAGGAACATAAGGAGCTAAATCCGCAAAAAGAAGGGAAGTCGATTCGAGCAGAAAATTAGATAGGTAACCCGAGAGATACGTATTTCTGCTGGTTGGCTTGCTGTGGACTTCGTGTGTGATTTTCCTCAGCTTACACGCGTATGCCGATGTATGGGTATGTGTATCTACTTTTGTAGCTGCATATGTGCATTCGTTTCGAACCTGATGTAGCCAACCAGCAGAAATACGTATCGTTCAGGCTACCTATCCAATTTTCTGATCGAATCCACTTTCCTTCTTTTCGCGGATGTTGCCCATTATTTTCCTATTTTTTCTTATATACCTTTCTCCGCATGATCATCTTTTTTATATATACAGGGTGTCCCGAAAAAAGTGTGCAATATTCTACCAGCGGTTTCTAGAGCTTAAAATAGGAAAAGAAGTTTATATAAACATAGGGCGACAAACGTCCCCTAAGGGCGCTACGGTCTTTTAAAGGGGCTCCCCTGAAGATGGTTTTTCCTTAATCTTTCCGAAACGTGCTGAGATAAAGACGTAAAATTTGGTATTCTAGCCCAGTTTTTTATGCTGGATTTAAAAATATTAACAATTTTAGACAGTTTTGTTTGGAAGCATATATAACAGGGACGGGCTCAGGTTATTTTAGCGCCAAAATTTTTTTGTGATTCTATTTTTGAAATTCAATTTTAGAATTTGAAAATTTAGGGTTTTCTACATAAAAAAGGTGCTCTTATTGAACATCGATAAATTGTGCCATTTTTGAACAAAATCAATCAAAAAATTTGTCACATGATAGGAAATGTACTGCGAATTTAAATGAATTGTTGAACTATTAGCCATGGTAACGAAAATAATTGGTAAATATTACATAAATACATATTTCTATTGCAACATACCTAACATTTAGGCAAAAACAAAAGAAATAAATTTTTTCTACGAACGAAATTTAAATTTGTTTAAAAAAGAAGACATACAGTTGGATATTGTTAAAACTAGCGTAAAATTTGGTATTCTAGCCCAGCTTTTTATGCTGGATTTAAAAATATTAACAATTTTAGACAGTTTTGTTTGGAAGCGTATGTCACAGCGACGGACTCAGGTTATTTTAGCCCAAAAATTTTTGTGTGATTATATTTTTGAAATTCACTTTTAGAATTTGAAAATTTAGGGTTTTCTACATAAAAAAGGTACTGTTATTGAATATCGATAAATTGTGCCATTTTTGAATAAAATCAAACTAAAAAAATTGTCACATGATAGGAGATGTACTGCGAATTTAAATGAATTGTTGTTTTGATTTGTTATGACTTATTTTGACGTTAAGCTGACATTGTTAGCAGTGTAAAATTACTAGATTGAAATCAAAATTTCTATTAAATCGATATAAAATGACAAGATTTACCGACAGAGAACTGACTGACATGCATTTTGTGTACGGGTTTTGCAATGGCAGTTCATTGGCAGCCGTAAGAGAATATCAAAGAAGATTTCCCAATCGCATAGTACCTGGACGTCGAATGTTTACTGATATTCACCGGAATTTGTCAAACCATGGAAGTTTTCAGCGCATGCAGGGCTCAGAATGGCCAATAATCCTCAAATAAGCATACGAAATGTTTCAGGAATTATCGCTATACCTCGATCAATAGTAAGAAAAATTTATGAATACCTATTTGATAGTTATCCTAAAAATAATAATTTTAGATAGGAAGAATGACATGAATGCAAGAATTACATCCTTGTCATTTTAAACGGGTGCATCATATAACGGAGGCAGATTTTTTACCACGAATCGAGTTTTGCCAGTGGATATTAGCAAATGAAAACACTATTCCTAGAATATTATGGTCGGATGAGTCAATATTTACTAGGAATAGTGCTTTTGATTTCCATAACACGCATCACTGGTCAGATGAAAATCCAAAAGTTCTTCGCCGTACAAATTTCCAACATAGATTTTCATTGAACTTATGGGCCGGAGTAATTGGGCATCAAGTAATTGGGCCTATTGTACTTCCCAATCGTCTTAATTCAGAGGTGTATCTGAACTTTCTTCAGAATGAGCTCATGGATATAAGACCATTGGAAGGCCGAGGAGGTCCTATAGCGTGGCCGCCACGTTCACCTGACCTAAATCCATTGGATTTATATTTTTGGCGGTCATTAAAAGACCTAGTTTACTCTTCTGAAATAAATGCTCAAGAAGATTTACTTCAAAGAGCCCATCAGGCTGCAAATGAAATAAGAAGAAAAAGGTTTTTCCACTTTTCGGGCTACGAATCATTAGCTCGTCGAGCGAGACTCTGCATCCAACAAAATGGGAATTTATTTGAACACTTATTGTAAAGCTAGCTTTAAGAATATCCAACTGTATGTCTTCTTTTTTAAACAAATTTCAATTTCGTTCTTAGAAAAAATTTATTTCTTATGTTTTTGCCTAAATGTTAGGTATGTTGCAATAGAAATATGTATTTATGTAATATTTACCAATTATTTTCGTTACCATGGCTAATAGTTCAACAATTCATTTAAATTCGCAGGACATTTCCTATCTTGTGACAAATTTTTTAGTTTGATTTTATTCAAAAATGGCACAATTTATCGATATTCAATAAGAGTACCTTTTTTATGTAGAAAACCCTAAATTTTAAAATTCTAAAATTGAATTTCAAAAATATAATCACACAAAAATGTTGGGGCTAAAATAACCTGAGTCCGTCCCTGTTATATATGCTTCCAAACAAAACTGTCTAAAATTGTTAATATTTTCAAATCCAGCATAAAAAACTGGGCTAGAAAATCAAATTTTATGTCTTTATCTCAACACGTTTCGGAAAGGTTAAGGAAAAACCATCTTCCCTTTAAAAGACCGTAGCGCCCTTAGGGAACGTTTGTCGACCTATATTTATATAAGCTTTTCTTCCTATTTTAAGCTCCAGAAACTGTTTGTAGAATATTGCACACTTTTTTCGGGACATCCGCAAAGTTGGGGTTTTCCTATTCAGAAACAGCTACCCTTGAAATAACAAAGGTAATGTGTAGTGAAACGAGGGCGACCAAGTAAAAAAAAATTAAGGGAAAAGGTACTCACTCTCCAGTTGACGAGAAGGGCTAAGTACGTCTCTACCCGAAATCATACCGCTCCAACAGAAAATGAAATCAGCTGATGCGCTACCGAGCAGACGCCGGCGGTGGTGCAGACCACGAACAGGGGTAGCAAATATGACGGCGTTGCTGCGTTTTCAGTTTTTAGGTAAACGTACTTTATAGGTATTGTTCGAAGTTATCGCCGTTTGATTCAAAAACACAGGTGCGTGCACGACGCAGCCAAGCATCGGTGCAGGCTTTGAGAATGGAGTCCCTCCCCCGAATGAAAGCACCAGCTTGTTCAATTCTGAGGCGGAGTTCGTCAACCGTATGCACTTCAGTTTTGTACACTAAGCGTTTCATTTCTCCCCAAAGAAAAAAATCACATGGTGTTAAGTCTGGAGATCGCGGAGGCCACGCTACGGGTCCATTACGTCCGATCCACCTATTCGGAGATAATTCATTCAAAAACTCACGCACTTCGCGTCTAAAATGGGGCGGTGCACCATCGTGCAGAAACCACATTGATTGTCTTACACTTAATGGCGCACCTTCTAACAAGGAAGGCAAAATGTGCGTAAAAAGTCTAGTTATTGCATCCCGTCCGATCGATTTGGGAGAATAAATGGTCCAATGAGCATACCGTTCATCATGCCAGCCCAAACATTCACCGAAAATGTTTGTTGAAAATGTGCCCGACGGATAGCGTGCGGATTTTCTACTGACCAAACATGAGTGTTGCGAAAGTTATTCACCCCATTACGCGTGAACGTAGATTCGCCTGTCACCAATATGCACTTCAAAAAGTCCGGATTATTGTCATGTTGATGCAACAACCACTCACAAAGCCGCACTCTTGCTGGAAAATCGTCAGGTTGAAGGGCTTGTACACGTTGGACGTGAAACGGATACAGCCCCTCTTCACGCAGCGTTTGCCACACTTTAGTTTTTGATACTTGCACTTCTCTAGCCACGTCTCTAGTGCTTGTTGAGGGATTCTCGTCTACGCGATTACCTCTACACGCGTGACCGTAACCGTCGGTTGAAGGTTGCATACTGACCTGACACACTGACCCCGACCCAGTTCTGTCGTCGGGTTGAGCCAGTGACCTTGTACCACTCGGTGATGTCGCGGGTCGCGGCTACAGGACGGTATTCAGATATTTTTGATGTTGCAGAGCCCTTTATCTCGGTTCCCTTAAGACATTGGTGTATATGGTACTAAGAAAAATTGCTTATGTTTTCAAGATCTACACGTCGTGTAAAGGAAAACCCCAACTTTGCGGATACCCTGTATATTCCCAGTTCACTTCTCCGCCACTTTTCCTATCCATATGTGAACTGTACCCCGAAGTTTTACAGAGCTATGCGCACCACCATACCGAAATCCTCAAATGGCATAAAATCAATAGTTTCCGGTTGGTTACCAACTGTTTTATTTCCTCTAGCTAGTGAGACCACATAGCGGAATAGAATAGTTTTTTGTTCGTTCAGTTCATTTATTGTTTCTAAATTTAGCACCTGCCATTGAACGCTAATGGAAAATGTGATAATTGAAAAAATATGGCAATGGACTATTTTCATTAACAGTGGTGAATGCCAACATGCATGTAGATGCTTTAACTGGTTTGGATACACCCGTTGATCGATATATACAGGGTGGTGCATCGAAAACAAAACAGACGCATTTACTGGCAGCTCACGTTTTTTTTGGAAAAACGCTCGACAGGGACACAAGCTTGGCAAAAAATCACGTTAACACGTGCAGCCCCCTGGGTGAAGGTAACACCAACCCTAAAATCTTAAATGGAAAGGGGGGTCGAGTGATACCTTGTTTTAAAGGTTTTTCAATTCCCTTTATAATGATGTAAAGTACATTATCTTCAGTCCAGTAATTTAAAGATTTATTGATTTGAAGCTTAAAGTAGACTTTAATAGGTAAATCAGATTAGTTTGTACTACTTTCAGAAGAAATTTGACTAAAAGAATTTACTTAATAAGTAAATGCTTTTGTTCACTACGCCCATGGTTTGTCTATCATTTTGTTGTTGAAAGTAGCTACTGGAGCGTTTTTTTTTTGTGGCAAAAAGTTATTTCTTGAAGAAAGATAAGGAAATATCTCGTACTTATTTTAAATAGGAATTTAGTACATAGTTTGCAATTTATTTGACCAAACTTTGTTGCTAAAATAACTTGCAGAAAGAGTTGAAATTATCGAATTATTTTACGGAAATAATCAGTTCGCTAATAGAACAGCAGAAATATTTAATGAGCAACATGAAAACAGTAGTCCGTATAAAATTCACCTGGTACAAGAACTTAATGAAGACGATTTTGATTGGCGATTACAATTCTGTGAAGATATGAGTGAACGAATTGTAAACGATGAACATTTTCTATTCAACACTTGCTTTTCCGGCGAATGTTCCTTTTTCTTAAATGGCGTAGTAAATCGTCATAACTGCCGATATTGGTCCGATTCTAATCCCTGAATTTATCATGAGGTTCATACACAGCAACCACAAAAATTAAATGTTTGGGCTGGTATTTTTGCCGACCATTTAGTTGGTCCTTTTTTCTTACCTGAAAATTTGACCGGTGAATTGTATTTGGAATTACTGGAAGACGCCATAGATCCTGCATTAACAGCCATAATTGAAAATCAGAATGATCGGCGGTACATTGCGAATAGGTTGATGTTCCAACAGAATGGTGCCTACCACATTACGCATTACGTGTTCGACAATATTTAGATCAGACGTTTCCTGATCGATGGATTGGTAGAAGAGGTGCCATTGAATAGCCCACAAGATCGCCAGCTTTATCACCTTTGGATTTCTTTATGTGGGGTCATTTAAAAAGTAGAATCTAATCCAGCATCATTAGAAGACCTGCGGCAAAGAATTGTGGATGAGTGCCTTCAAATTACTCCTCAGATATTGCAAAATGTGTGGCAACGTTTTGAGCAAAATCTTTATTATTGCATGGAGAGTCATGTTGGCCATTTTTAACATTTACTTGCCTAACGGGTCAGTTCATTATTCATTTTTAAATTACTTTGCTGCCAAATATATTGATCTCACTGATGATGATGTATTAGTTTTATTTAAGCTTTAAATCAATAAATCTTTAAAACTACTGAACTGGAATACATTGATTTTATATCATTATAAAGGGAATTGAAAGACCTTTAAAATAAATTACAGATAATGCATATATTATTATCTATAATTAGATTAGTGAGCAGCTAATGGCGAAGTTTAGCTATGGCAGCTATTCTTACACTTAACCATTAACTGCAAAAGAATAATAGATGGTAAAAAAGTACAGCTGTAAAGAAAATAAAAGGAGGAAAATGCCCGTGTAACTGATTACAACCTAAATAAAAATTTGCTTAAAAATAGAATACTGGAGAAAAACACCTTTAAGAATCACCATTGAGCAGAAGAGCTCTTAAGTGTTTTTTAAAACTATACAGCGGCAGGCTTTTTGTTCTGTAATCTAAGCTATTGTACAAAATGCATGCACTATATGAGAAGGACCTGTTAAAAACAGATGAACTATGAAGTGGCATTGTTAAAGCGAATGTGTTACGGATATGTCGTTGATGAATATTGTACCTAAAAATTAGTTTTTCACGTAAATGAATTGGAGTTCCAGAGACAAGTAACTTGTGTATAAAGGTTAGATAGTTGTATTCAACTAAATCTGTCATCTTTAACCAACCTGTTAAAGGATAACGATCCGAAACATGACCAAATTTTCTTAAACCAAATATGAATCGTACGCAGTTATTTTGTAGTACAGATATTCTGTTACGACTTGCAACATCCAAACAAGGATGATAAACTAGATTGCAATAATTAAAAATAGATAACACAAAAGATTCACACAACTTTTTTCGCATACATAGTTCTCAGACGGATGTAACTTCTTTGTAAAGGTTATTTAAATGTTCAAGAAGCCGCACGTTTTCATCAATAAACACACCTAGACACTTGACACTTTCAGAAAAAGGAAGATTTTTATTGGTAATAGATATACTCAAGGATGCTTTGACTTCGGCTCTTCTGTGATTTGGACAAAACAGCACAGCAGAAGATTTAGACGCATTAACGGTTAGGCTGTTATTGGCTGAGTGGGTGCAAATAGAGTCAATGTCCTCATTAATTTCCATAGTAGCAGTCTGGAGGTTCTCAGGATAAAAGAAGTAAAGCAGTTGACTGTCATCCGCATAAGACTGTAGCTGTGAATTTTGAATGGACTTAGCAATATCGCCTACATAAATTAAAAATAACAAGGGTCCTAAAATTGAGCCCTGAGGCCCACCCGAAGTGATAAAGTGGTCATTTGACAAAACTCCAGAAAGTGAGACGCGCTGAGAACGATGGGTTAGGTATGATTTAAAAAACTGCAGTGCTATTTTATCAAGACCATAAAATTTTAGCTTAGCAGACATCAGTGCGTGATCAATTCTATCAAAGGCCTTGGAGAAATCCAGCGAAACTAAGGCGACACACATCTTTTTATCAAGGGCCCTGATGATGTTGTCCACTAAATTAAGAAGATCAGTTGTAGTACTGTATGATTTTCTAAACCCAGACTGATGTACTGGGAGTATGTCACTTGACTCTAAAAAATTTAAGATTTGCAAGTAAATGATTTTCTCCAAGATCTTTGACAAAACACTCAAAAGACTGATGGGCCTAAGATCCGACAAATCGGTGGGCTTCCTGACCCTAGGTACTGACCTTACTATTGCTCGACTCCAAGATTTAGGAAAGTAGCCCTTCTCAAGACACAGATTGATAATATGGGTCAAGTAAGGTAGTATAATAGGAAGAGATAGCTTAATCATAAAAAGAGATATACCGTCAATACCCTTTGCATTTGACTTAAGGCCACTCACAACAGTTTTGATAGTAGTAGGCTCAACCAGAGTGAAGGAAAATCTCCGATTGCCAAACGTGTTATTGCGATAAAAATTGAATGTTGCTTCGTCGGGCTGAGCACAATGAAACACTGATGCAAAATAATCGTTTATAGCGCTTGGACCATTGAGGTGACACGGAATACTCAGTTCTTGTCTTTGAATTAAAGCCACCGATATTTATGTTAGCTAAAGCTCTCCAAAGTTCATATGATGCTCTTGCAAGAAAGATAGGTAACCCGCTTTTTCACGCCTAATTGACGCAAGAGCAAAATTACGTTTTTCTTTGTAGCTTAACCAGCTCGATACTGTTTTATCGGATTTATATTTTGCAACATCACGTTCTTTCAGAATAATTTCTAACGGAAAGGTCAACCAAGGGGCCTGACGTTTATTGACTCTCACCGTTGTGAGCGGCGCGTGGATATCAAAAATGTTAAGAATGTTCCTTGTAAGGAAATCAACTTTTCCATCGATGTCAATCAATAATATCAGGTCGTGCCAAACAATTGAGCTTAAATCACTACAAAATCCGTTTTCATCAAAGTTTTTAAAATCTCGAAAAGAGATGAAAGTTTGCTTAGTTTTTTTGACAGCAATTTCCAGCGAGCAACATACAGGTCGGTGATCGGAAATTTCCCCAGCATCCAAAACCATTGTGCCTGTAAAAAGTTCTTTAGTGTTTGAAAAAACTGCATCACTCAGAGTGGCTGAAGCTTCCGTGATACGGGTGGGTTCTTTAACCATACCATACCAAAGTCAAGAACTCTCACCTGATCCATAGATTTAATATAAATGCCAATGCCACCTCCTCGGCCTTATCTATCTCTGCGATTAAAGTTATACTCTGGAACTTTAACAACTTCAGTAGGTATATTGCTAGTCAACCATGTTTCGGTCACCGCGAAAATGTCGTACTCTTGTTCAGTTAATATATCCACAAAGTCAGAAAAACTAGACAGGATAGAACGAACGTTAAGGTGACCAAATGTCACTGTTTTTAGATTACCATCTATACTTGATAATAGAATTGTTGAAGTTTCACTGGAAAAAACGGACAAGAGAGACTTGTTGCGGAATGTTCAATCGAGAATGAAGATTTTTTAAGATTGGAACACTTTACATTTCCCATTGCCTCTGATTTACAAATTCTTAAGGGTGTTATACCAATGATGTAAGGATCATGCTTGTAAATAAGATGCACAATGTCAATGATACTAGAAAATTGCGATATAACGGTTAATAGTGCTAATTTAAAGTTATGTTGGAGTTTAAATAGCATCGTAGGTGATTTTAGATTTAAGACTATTAATGTGATTTTGAAGAAATGAGCATGAATTCACATCATTGGCAGAGTGGTTTGTTTCAAATTTAGTTCTCACTTTCTCATTATGTTTGGAGCAGTTTATGCATTTCAAAGTATTATTTGTACATTCTTTTAGACGGTGATTACCACTACAGTTTGGATAAGCAATATCTAAATTACAATTTTTCTCAATATGACCCAAACCACTGCACTTGAAGCAACGAAAAACTCTGAGATGATCAGTGACAGTGCACTTACTCCATCCAACATATAAAAACCCACGAAAGAGCAGGGTACATCTTAACACTGGAGATACTTCCAGAACCAAATTTGTTGACTCACGAACTTTCAACTGGGTGATAATTTTCAAGTCAGCAACATCCAGATTACTTAAGTCATTGACTGACAGAATATTCTGTAATATCCTGTCGTTACTCCATTTTTCGAATAGCCTAACGTTACGAACAAGTAACCTGGGATTCAATAGTTTAGTCTTACGCACCGTGTACTTTGAACCCAGGTTCTGGGTTACATGCGTCACCAACTTATCCATAGAAGCACCGTCTTCACACTGAATTATAACACCATTTTTTATTTTCTTTACTCCACTCAAGCAAAGTTTAAGATCACTTGGATTCACATTGTTTTGAATATCCTTAATTACAGCATCATTTTGAATAGATGTATTTTCTGATTTAATCATCACACCAGCTGATGGTTTGTTATTGTTAGTTTTTGCTGCTATAGAGTATGAAGAAACATATCCACTTTTTGTATCACCTTGACATCTTCCTGCTGTGACTGTAGCATAATGAAAGGTTCGTGGATGAAATCTTTTCTTTCAATAAATCATTATTAGATTTCAATTCTCCATTCAGGTTACTTAACAGGTCGATTTCACGCTTCAAATGGTCAACTTCCAGCTGGACTACTGCAAGATCCGAGACAGGGAAGGGCAAAGGTGGTTTGAGTTTGGTTGTGCAGCTCCTGCACTTCCAAGACTTACGCTCAATAACGAACAATTTTGCTGCAGTTTCAAAGCATTTAGAATGCATCGAGACACTACAACTCTCACCATCACATTTAATACACGATTTACGAATACTTGTACCGCACAAATCACACATTTTGTCTCCCTGAGATAAAGCGAGGTCGTGTCACCCGCCATCTCGAACTCGACTCAAAATATATATAACAAGCATAGCAGAGATATAGCGATTTGCAGAATAAACACGTGAAGCGTAAATCACTAACCCAGCCTATATATCGAAATGTTCAAATCTCTTAAATATAATTTGCCGTTCTAAATAAAATTCAGTAACTTATTTTACAAACCTGGGATGGAGAAGAGAACTCCCTTGGGTGTCAGCGCTCTCTTCGATTTGGGAGTGCCAATACAAGATGGCGGACCACCCCGCGCGATCTCAGTTAGGGATGTTCTGGTTTGCAAGGCTCAGGTTAAAAACCCTCGGCTGAAAAACGTAATCCAAAACAGAATCTCCCAAGCCACAATATCTCGAAAGCAAGGATAGTTACCTTGTTTAGCACCCTGCTATCTGTCTTCCTCGAGATTCTGTTGTGTAACTCACAGCTGCTGAGCACAAAGAGAACAGGAGTCTAGATTTCCATTCTCCTATTTCGATTGGTCAATAGCCCCGTACGAATTCGACAATCGGCGTCGAGCTGTCTTGTCCAACGAACTCGGATAGGTTAGGAGCCAAGTCTATATACTTACATTGCGTTGTTTGTTGCCGAATTTGCATAGTTTTAGTGCACCCTTTCGACTCATTATTCTCCCAATGCCTACCAAAGTAACATCATTGTATCAATATAATAACAATAATACTTACAGGGTGGAAACATCTACCTTCATTAGGCTTGTGCCACTCTTTGTAAATTATCTAAGAAGAACTATGTCTTGAAATCATTAACCACACATTACACATATCTGCAAACACTTGCATTTTTAAAAGATATCACTAAAAATTCAAATTCAATGACATAACTGTCGAAAAATCAATGATTCTCACTACAGTCTATGAGAATTAGGAAACAAACATATCCTTGACTAGCTCGTTCTGTCCAGACTGAATTTGTGGGCCTGGTCTCGCTCTAATGTATGAAAATAATACGGTTTACAAACTAGAATAAGGACACCTCTCTCTTCCAACATTCAAAACCCTTTATTCACATAATTGCATGTTGCGAGGGTACTAAGGTTGATGTTTATCAGTTAATTTTTGTCGCGCAAATGTCTCTTGTACTTAGAGTTCCACAAGGAACTATCACAGAACCGTCTTGACTCTGCGCAATATTTTAACGTCAGTTGAGACCGCAATGCGATTACGTATCAGTAGTTCGCAACGGTTCTTTCACCTTTCCCTGCAAAGAACCCGAATTAAGCTTATGTTTTCATTTTTGGTAGACAAGCACAGAGAGCTCGTGTGACATAGACATAGAAGACACGCTGAGGGCATTGCTGGCGGACCAAGATAGTCCCTCGATACAAGTCCAGGCCTTACGTCGTGACCTGTTAAGGAAGATCCAGGAAATACTGGAACGGAAAGCCTTAGAGGATGAAGAAAGTTACTACAAACGCTCGTTAGCTGCATTGGCAGCCAGCAACAACCTGCCTGGGAAGAGAAATCTGGAAGCATTGGCTAGGAATGGGTATATCAAGACACTGCCGGAAGAAGAGGATCCTAACTACAAAAGGAGTGTAGCGAATTTGGCGAAGAATGGTCAGTTTCCGTTGAGGCAGGAGGAACCTAAGCGTGGTGAGTAGCCATTTTTCCTAATTCCTCAAGAAGATAACATTGATCGCGCCGACGTCGGCTGTCGACTGGAGGTCGTATCACTGGTCGGGCCGTCCAAGATTTACCCGCAAATGGTCACACGAAACTTGGTCGTCCTGTGGTCGTACTTCGGATCAACGAAGTCGAGTTAGTCACAAACATTTATATCTGTATCGTTAACAGTTTAGCTTAGGATGTTTATATCTTACGCGTCATCGTTTCAGAAGCCTCAAATGTGGCGACTGGTGATGTTGGTAGGGAATACTAAGATACTTCCAATTCCGACAACTTTCATAATCATAATATGTACTGCTGTGGTATATCGCTCATTAGATTTAGTCTTATTTGTGTCGCTTCGGTCATTTACGGATTAAAAACGTAACGCCATTTGCTTAGGAGATACAATAATAGCTCTACTTCCTCCAACGGTATGAAGAAAATAATAGCACCCACTCAATCTGCAGTGGTTTATGGCCTAGAGATCAAAGGATGTTTTGCTTTTGCTCAATAGTTACTGCATTTGATGCTTGTGCGTATCGGCGGCGAACTTTTTCCTATTTACAGTCATCCGTGTTTCCGGATCAGTTCGCCAGTTTCCTGAATCTGCGAAAATTCTATTTCACGGTCACAATCCGGCTTTATGGATCTTGGCATTCGACGCTTCTTTCGATTCGACTCGAATGCACATTTGAAACGTTCCTCATTCTTCGTTCTTTTCAACAAATGTATGCGAAGTAGTCTGCTTGGACATCTCTTGATGCTGTCATGTGTTGAGGGATCCACAGGAGTCTAAATGCTAAAAATAAACTAAACAACAGGTTATGCTGCAGCTTCAGGTTAATGAACTCGACTTGAAGTTACTTGGAGTTAGCTTAACACCTCAGTTGAGCACCAAGTGACACAAGAGCTTTATGTTATTGTTCTTACTACTTACTACCTCTTAATTTTTATAGCCTTTCGTGTGTCGTCATGGGTTTGAATGAGGGGCGTCATCAGGCACCTATATGAATATACATATAAAAACTTATTATATAAAGATGGTATTCAGTTTAGAAAACCGTTATTCAACATATTTTATAAAGAAAGATGGCAACGCTGACTTTATGATTGGACATTATAGTGTGGTTACGTCTGCACTTCTATCTTACTTGAATTTATATGCTGGGAGTTAATAAAATGAATACGGAGGTATTTAAAAAAATAAGGCTGCCATATTTAGAAATGGAGACCGTATCGCAAAATATTTATTCAACCGTACACCTCACTAGCTATTGCATTACTCAAAAACTATGCAAGTGACAAGATATGTTTGTTCTTTAAAAAAGAGTAACATGAGCTTAAAGAAATTGAGACCAGTTCAGTGGTTACGAAGACTAGGGGCAAATTCACACGCCAACTCAGGTCTGAGATCTAGTTGCTGATATTAGCGAAAAACTGCCTTTAGTATTTGTGAGCACAGTGCTTTTGGATGTGGAACTTGGCCTCTATGAAATATGAACCATTTTTCCATTTGAATAAGTATATTTTAAGTAAATGCACCATATAAAAATTAAACTACTCGATTATTCAAAAAATGTGTGACTATTGAATAGTTTTGTTCTCGGAAAAGGAGTGAAATGAGATTCAAAGTAAAAATTCGCCCACTGGTTACAAAGATATAATGAATAATGGATAACCGTAATAAATTTGCGGCCATTTTCAAATATGGCGGCCAAACCATTACGATTTGGTTCGCATTACCAGGTTTTTTTATAATTATACTCCCACAGGTGTCTAATAATGCCAAACATTCAAATCGAGGCACACGAGGTCTTAATAGCTGTTCCTAGAATACTCGATAATTGGCTGGAGCTTACTTTCAAGGAAAACCGTTCTAGAACAAAGCGTAAACATTATTGAGAAAATAGTGTTTGCACCGCTTCTCTCTATAAAGCCTTAAAGATCATATCATTATGGATCGATTCTGCTGTTGCTGACCCTATAATTCCATTTACCCTTTCCTTTTATCTTTCACCTAAGCTATCTATTCGTTGCTACATTAGCGCCGTGATTACTTTGAAAATCTGAGATTGTTTCAGAAGACTATCCCGTCCGCCTATCAGGATTGGATACTTGATGGATGAGTAATCTTAATGTATTTCTCATGCTCGGGAAATGGAATGTCAACTCGAAAGATTACTCCTTCAATACTTTGCTTGATTAAAAATCGGATACTACTCCAAAAGATCGATATAACATTATGATAGTGCTTTGATGATTGTTGAGTCGTAAGCGACTCAGCGTTCCAAAAAGCTCAACTTGTACAGCCTGACAATTCGCCATTTTGAGAGGTGATGACTTTTTCAGTCATAGTTATGAAGTAATCATGAGGAGCTTCAAAATAAGATATCACGCGACCCCCATACTATTAAAAAAAGTGTAACAGTGGCTAGCCGCCACATTGAAGCTTTTAACTGCTACTGTTATGTTAACACATGATTTACATGCATTACATCAAATTTCAGCATGCTGGCTGACTTGACTTGTTCGAAAAATAACTTGAAAAGCAGTGTATGTGGTTTCATTTGGCAAAATGGTGCGGCTGAAATAGTCTCAGTATGTCTTCCAGCCACCTTTTCTGGAATGTACATTTATTGGTCAAAATCTAGTGCTCCCTTATCTTAGTATCAGCGGTCGCTGTTAATTCTTTTCTAACTAGTGCCATGAGCCATGAGGTACGAGTACAGATATTTTGATATTTACTGCAGAATATACATTGGGCTTGACTAAAAATTAAAACACAAAGGTTAATGGACGTTTGAAAAATATTTTGGAACATCGGTAACATTGAAATTTTTTATTTTGCTTTTAGGAATCGAAGATTGCATATTTTGCGCTTTTCTAAATATTAGATTGCTTATATCTCTACAACTATGAACCTTATAAAAAAGTTCTGAAGTACGTTTTTGTACCAAATCGTTTAAACAATAATTTTTGAGGCAATTTTTGGGCCTAGCAATCTGCAGATTCATTATATGAATGAGATTAAAAAAATCCGAATCAGAATATTCCCAGGGCAGATGAGAAGATACTAACTAGACTATTATGGAAATTGATCAATATAAAGTTGTTATTAGGAACTATGAAATACACTGGCAATTAATAGTCAAAGCGTATGAGATTATTATTTTTTAACTAGAGAGCCTTTTTACCGGGACTATTCGTATTGCAACTGATATTGAAGATGTTGAATCTGAACCACGTTTTCTATTGTTTGCAGGTATAGCAAGCTTAGCTAGGAATGGCGACCTACGACCACCTAGGAAGGGTATTCAAGACACGCTGGATGACCTCTACGGTAAACGAAACATAGCTAGTTTAGCCAGGAATTATGAACTTCCAAACTATCAGATTCAGTACAAGAGGAACATCGCTTCTGTTGCAAGGAATGGAAAATTCACAGGTAATTAACACACTCCATCGCTTTGTTGAGGTCAATATTTAAAATCCAGTCTTTCATCAAAACGAATCTCAAAGTAAAATGGAAATGAAGTTACGAAAGGTTTTATACCGGCCGTTATAAACACGGTTAAACAGTAATGATGTAGTATTACAGTTGAATCTTGACAGTGACTTTGTACTAGGACTTTGCAGAGTTGGGCAGTACTCGAGTAAAATATCTTGAAGTACTCATTTTAGGATTCTTATGTGTACTTTTATTTTACAATAATCAGGTATCGAGGACCCACGATTACTTGAGTACTATGTTTTGTCGAATGTATGAGCTCTGAGTACGAGTAACTTCAACCTGGCTCTTTTTCCGATCCATATATACACCTTGCATTTTCTACGTCAATATGGTAACCGTTTTGCCACTTATCACGTAACTATATATTCTTTTATTTCTGTTACTGAACTCAGTACTCGTAGTTAAACTGGGAATACTGCGATCTTGAGTAGTGATTAATGTTTAGCTTGTTTAACGGAAGAGTACCTGTAGCCATTTCAGATACTACAGGCATATAGAAATAAAATCTTCACAAAATATGCAGAAAATTCGATGAGGTTTCTGGATTTTTGGCAATTAAATTTCAAAAATGTCTACATAATTTTGCTCCCACATAAAACATAATCTTCATGAAGTGAATTGAAAAGCCTCCAAACTGGTGGTTAAAACTGGTTAGTCGCTGGAGACGATTGAAATTTACATCAGATTATTAAGTAATCAATAAAAGCTACAAATATCGATGAAGAAATTTAGTTATCTACTGAAGACGTAGCATTTGTACCGTTTAGGGTTGGTTAAAAATTTCAGAATGGGTTATACAATAGTTTACGCAAATTTGTAATTGTTTATCAGAGACATCTGATCATTGTTTTGTATTTGCTGGTATTTCATAGAATAGTCGTAGTCAGTACTTATTCATTACTCATACCGATAAATGAAGTACTTGTACTCATATATGTATTTGACTACATAGCAATCAAATACTCGTACTCATGCAATTTTGAGTTCTTTTGCTAAGTATACTTGCCAAAGTACTCGATAGTACTCTGCCCGGCTCTGGCAGTTTGTTTCATGCCACGATGAGGTTTCGCATTCGTGCAATAAACGGCTAAGAATGGAGAGCACATCCACCATATCTTAAAAATCGCAAGCCCGTATTACAACAGCACATTCACCATATTTTAGACTGACAGTGAGTCGAATATCCATTATAGATGGCACATACACCTAATTTCACAATTCGGCAGGTAATTCACTGGATCCGAGGTTTTTTGAAATTTTTTTCGCACTGGATGCACAAAAATATTTGAGCAATTCTCATGATAGTCAAATTTTCATGACCACATAAAAGATTTTAGTTCTGTAACTGAAACTATCCTATGGTTTCCATGTTGATACTCGCCCCATGTCTGTCTGGCCACATAGTATGTTTAAAATTTCTCTTCATTGTATGACGTTTCGGTCTCAGTGATGACCTATTTCAAGACCAATTAACACTTCTACTTTCCATGCTTACTGGCGAGGAATTATTGTAGTCGCAAAAAATTTCGAAGATGAGATGTTTTTACATGTTATTACGAAAAACCATGTCACTCATTTAGTTGGTCTATCTATCGCTCGTCCATAACATGGAACGGACTACTCAGATTTGGATGACATTTTCACACAGGTCTTACTTCTATCCAATGATGAAAAAGTTTTTTTTTAAATTCGCTCCAGTAATAGCGCCAAAATGAAAAAATAGAAATCGGCCATACTTTGTTTTTTGACGTTTCAGAGGATCGTAATCACCTTTGAAAATTTTTTAGGCGTAGTAAATTGAAGAAACCGGCTTCTAGGGGGGGGTATCGGAATTTTTTGATGTTAGCATTTTAATACACTTCCCACTCCGGTAACTCGCACCTATTAGACACATTTTACACGTAGTAGATTCCTCGTTTGATACATAAGTGTTTTTGATAGGCGCTGCTGCGTCTGCTCGCTGGCTTGACCGGTCGGCATACCGGTCTTCATTAATCGTAGAATAAAGAGGGATTTTAAACATACATATATTATGTGGTTTGATTCGGCCAGACACATTTTGGTTTTGGTTGGAAGAACACGAACTCCCCTAATTTATCATCTGAATACTTAGTTAGTGTCATGGATGTTCCAGGAAAGAGATCAGTAGCTCCTGCAGTACCACAGAGGCGCAAGCGAGAAATAACAGACTACCAATACGAGAACGAAGAATATCCACAGCTAGTTCATCAAAATATTCTTGATTATGAAGATATGATCCAGGATTTGAACGCTCCTATTTACGATGCGGCGGATAAGCGATTTTTAGGTGAGTGTTCGTAAGACTGTTCATTCCTTGATATTTTGAGTTAACTCATCAGACTTTCATCGGAAGCTGTTTTCTACCTGTTCTGTAATGTGAACACCTTCTCAATTATATAGGGTGTAAAGTTAGTAGTGGATCATCGGAAGTCAGGTGATAGAAGACCTTAAAACCTATCGAATGAGCCCTTATATGTGTGGTCCGAAATCTTATAGTTCAGGAGATATTTGCAATTTTGTGAAATTTTGAAAAAAACGGGATAATAAACTTTCAATCGTAATTACAACTAAACCATTAGGTTTAGGGCTGTTATTTTTTTTCTGAGAAGAGATAAATGGTTCGTGTTAGCAACGGTTATGTCACTTTTTAACAGGCATACCTAGAAATCTACGCAAAAAATCTTAAATTAATTTTTTGGTGAAAAATATCTTCCATCTCTCAACTTTGGAGGGCGGTAAAAAAATTGAGGATGCATTTCATTATTTATTTTATTTTAAAAGCTATTTCAATCCATGTAGAATAAACTCTAAAAATTTCAGCTTGATATGATGAGTGTATCATGCCACATTCGTTGTTGTGATGCGATAAACGTAAGAAACGCATTAGAATCCTTACCACCTACAAGTTCTGTACTTGTAGAACATATTGCATTTTATGTGGAAGATAATTCAATTTAACTAACGTTTAAAGAACATGTTCGAAATGGCCTCCATCATTTTTTATACACAAGCGACATATTCTCATAAAATTGTCCTTTAGTCTTTGAAATGAATTTGCGTTTTCCATAATTTTTATTTTTGCTTTATCAAAAAATGTGTTTAAGATTTTTTGCGTTGATTTCTAATTAGCTCTGTTAAAAAATAACATAATTATTGCTGAAACTAACCATTTAGCTCATCTAAAAAAAACACAGCCCTAAACCTAATAGTTTAGTTGTAATTGCGATTGAAAGTTCATTATCCCGTTTTTTCCGAAATTTCACAAAACTGCAAATATTTCCTGAACTATAGAATTTCGGACCACATATATAGGGGTTCATACGATAGGTTTTGAGGCCCTCTATCACCACACATACCTTGATCCACTACTAACTTTGCACCCTGTATATCTGGGTTAATTATTTACAATTTTCAGATTACACCTGATAGATATTAAAGTCTATATTAATATCAACATACTTGCTCAGTCAGAAAACTTTGCCCGTCTGCTACAAAACTCCTCCTCCACGGTAGGCGCCATCTGATGATTCGTTGAAATCCTTTTTCTAACAAATGTCCTGTCATTTATGGAAATCGTCCAAAACTACTGAGAGTCTCGTCTATCAAGTACGCTGGGTAATCCACCTTGTAATACGATATTATGCACCTTTTTGATGTTTTGATCTGTCGACACCGTTGCAGGTCGGTCACAGTCGTTTTGCTTTCCACACTTTCCACAGCAGTGTTTGCATTACAAGAAACTGCACACCTTTTAAATATATTGCAGCCTTTTTATTAGGGCATTAATACTCTCAACAGGATCTATTTCTATTAAAATTCTTGTCACCCATGGATCTAAAAGCTCATTACATTAAAACAGTTTGTCATACGAATATTTTGTTAACATAGCTTACTAAGATCACTTGTATTATCGTAAACAGCATTCATCAAATAATTATTTCCAATACGCTTAGTGATGCAGTATAAATCATGCGTGGTATTATATGCTGTCCAAGAGAGTGTAAGTTATATGCCTATGGGACATATTGGTATCAGTGACGCGACAATCCCACCAGCAGAAGGTGCGATGTACAAGCAGAAGCTCAAACTTCAAACAATGATGGTGTAAAGAACAAGTACGAGGACCGTTTTCACAGCAAGAAACGATTGCGCATCATGCCTGCGCATCTTGTCACGTAACATCCGTTCAAACTCAGAGTTTCTTGACCTGATTCTCACTAGGACGCCATTATGTTTCACGTTTCTGTCGGTGTTGATTTTGTGATTAGACTGCTTTGTTTGTGATCATGCCAATCAGTAAATCTGCCGATCATGAAGTGAGCTTAGTATTTCGGCTTACCATCAAACTTTTTTTTTAGAAGTTTAGGAATCTGTTGGTGGAAAGCGATGAGAAAATAAAGACGTAATTGTAGCTGAGATCAATTCACAGTTGAGTTACGTTTCAACAAGACCTTAGAAAAAATCTTAGAAAAAAGTCTGTTAGGGAAAAGGGAGCGAGATATGCTGCGGATATCGATACTCTTGTGGAAAAGTTAACAAAATTAAGCTTAAGACGTTATTTGTAGTCTTACTTCTTCTGGTAATCTTCGGGAGAATTCAATAAACCTTCTTGAAGTCTCGGATGAATCTCAGATTAGTTTTTTAGATTCCACCTATTATCCTACTGGAGATAGAACAACACTTAAGAGAATAAAAGTATTGAATTTACCTCTCCATAGTCTTTGGAAGCATTCGTTGTCAACGTCAATGTGCATTTGGTTGTAAAGGTTATTCACGTAAAGCGCTATAATAGCCCATTGCCCCGAATGCGAAAATTATTGCGAAGTTGTTCAATCGCGCCAAAGGAGCCAAGTCTCAAACCGGAACTAAAGTTTCTCATACATAGGTCTTGATACTAGCAGGCACTAGCTAAGCGTAGCTCTGTTTTATCTTCTATTTGCCGGGTTTACAGTTTCATGGCATTCTTCAAATTCTTTCCCGCACGGAATTCGAATACAGGTCAACTTCAGTCTAGTGATTCTATCCTCCGTACTTCAAACCCCGTATTTTCCCATTCATCATGAGCAAATACCGCAACAATCGAATCTCCCACATCATAACGAGAACACTTGAATCCGCTAGAACATCTGTTGCCGCGAATAAGCGAGCAAGCATGAGATATTGACAGCTATGCCCCGAAATATCTGCATAATATGCATATCCAACCTCATTTGTATTTAGATCACATTCAGTAAACGTTGAGCAGAGCATTTGCTATGACAGGATTACAGGGAGGCTGATTTCATCATCAGTTCGGTGAAATTGTATTGCGTCGTACTCGCATGGCAAATAGAATTTTATAATTAAGCAGTTTACTTTGCAACGCAGAAATATCTTTCCAAATCGGTTTACTAACGCTATAAGCTACAAAGCCGGATACTATTGTCGCCGAAAATATAACCATTCTATATAACCAAATCTTGTTGATCAAACTTAATTGCCGAAAGGTAATTTGGAATCTTGTTTTCAAAATATCAGTATGTTTCTGCCAGGTTAACCCCTGGTCAATGATGAGTCCAAGGTACCTGACAGATTGTTCCCATGGTATACGAGTTCCATCTCTGAGGGGGCACCGCGACGTTCTTTAGTTCAATAGATTGCCTGAGATTTCGAAGTATTAATTTCGATCAACCACCGATCCGTCCACACCAGTACTTCCTCCACCGCACTTTGCAGCCTGTCGTCAAAAAAATTGGCAGATCTTAGAGACCAACCATAACCAGTAATTGTTGCCAATAAATAACGTTTTGCTCCAACTGTAAATGATGAGAGTGAGTGGTAAAATATATTGCTGCAGTAAAAAGCAATTATACCAAAAATATAAAAGATTGTGTCGACTGGCTTAACTCAGCATCGAACTCTGCGTCAATGTCTTAATATATTTATGTAAATCAACTTTCAAATTATTTGCATACACAGAACGACTAAGGTTCTAAGATGCATTACAATTGCTGGTGGATTTGGAAAAGCGAACAAGGTGATTTTCATGGTAATTTTAGCACATACAAATTCTGTGATTTATTAGGGAAATCTGAAACCACCTACCACTCACTCAAAAATCCATCATTATATTTTTTAAGACGAAAGTTAAAAAACGCTAAAAACGAAGCTGGTTTTACAAATTTTGGCTTTTCACAAAAGACGACTTGACCAAAACCAGGTTTGGGGACGTTTTGGAGCATTTCATTCAAAATTTACTACCGCTGACATGATTTCTTGGTTCTATAAATATCGAATCGCTTTTTTAGCTAAGAACGCCAGTAGAAGCTTTTTGCTGTGTCACGTTTCTCTTTCCTTGCTATATTTCATTGTGCATTATCCATTATACGTGATGTTCATCCAAACTCATCATTCCACTGCAGAAACTTCAGCAGTTTTCCATATCAAAGTCACATAAGATGTTCTGAGCTCAAAGCATTTCCAGGGAAAGTTCTGCCCAATATTAATATCACAGAATCGAGCTCAGATGGCAGATGGTTACATTGGCGTAGTTAGTTTTATCCTCACGAAACGTGACCGGGTTGAATACCGATCATTGAAGAAACCAGCTTTAACGAAGGGATTTACTCAATTTATCTTGTAATTATTGGACCCACAAGTAGTTCATGCCATATGGAGTGTCTGATAATTGAAGATAATTTTTCAGCAGGAAATAGAGCGCATAACCTACAGTTTGGCAAAATTTTGTTCAGTCAAAAGCCACACCGTTCTTGATTTGCTCAGCAATCATCTGTTTTTTGCAAAAATTGTCACTCGTCTAGCTAAATTGCTGCCATTTCCACGAATATCAGTTTTTTGACCAGGGTTCGTTTCAAAATATTCACAATTGATTAAATCATCAAAATCGGCATTGTTTACGTTTGACAAATGCTTTTATGATACGAATAAGGAATAAGGACAGGATTGATGTTGTTATAGTAAGCTTAAGTTAATTTCTGTAGAATAGGTGTTCAAGGTGGCTACCACTCTCCCTTATTCATGCGTATGATTTTTTCAGTTTGCGAGAATACTCCGTTTACGAGACTTCGAAAAAGGACTGTTTGATTTCCGCATGTAACTGTGTTACAGAAATCACCTCTTTTTCATAGAATGTATCTTAAAAAAATAAAGCACTTAAGTCCAGATATCTGGGTGCCAATGGATAAGACCGAGACATCCGATCCACTTTCTTGGATAATATGGATTTAGGTGATCGCAGAGAAGTCGAGCATAGTGAGCTAGACAACCATCCTATCGTAGCCACATTTCTTGCATTGCCGATATTGGCACATATTCCAACATGTTAGGCAGCCGGTTTCTTGAGAAGTCCAGGTAGATTTCCTCCGTTAACGTTCCTGGTGATTCATATTGACCAATCACCTTCGTATTCGATAACCCAGTCCACAGATTTACGCTAAGCTTTGCACGTTTTTTATATTTCAGAAACTTGACAAACTTAAATTGAAATTGCTATAAAAAACAGCAAACAAGACGTATAAATTAGTTTTCATTGAAATAACGCATTAAAATAATTATCAAGTGGATTTCGCTACAACGTAAGAATAAAACACTGACTTCGATAAAACAATCAATTGTGAATATTTTGAAACAAATCCGGCTCAAAAAATCGAAACTTGTAGATATGCAACAACTTAATTCGATTGTTGCTTAAAAGATGATAGCTGTATATCTCGAAACCCTTTTGATTAAAAAATAAAAGAAAGCAAACAGTCGGTCAAGATGTGAGCCACTTCCAGTTGCAGGATTATCCTTTAATCTGCTGTATCTGTAACCAAACTTTTTTTTGTTTAGGAAATGTATCTCTAGACCACCTAAAAAGAGTTTTTATTTTTTCAGTGTTCGATCTCTCCCTTATTTCGATTTTTGTCTCTTTTTGATAAGCATGGTCTGCTTTCGTTCGTCCAATCAAAGACAGTTAATCATGGACATCTATTCCGTGCTTTTGGCTACTCCTCAGCATGCACTAGGCTACGATCTCTCAGACAACGATCGATTGCAAAGCAACTGTACACTAGTGTCTGATCTATCGAAACAAGACAGCGTAAGGCGCCATCTACCACTAGAATCGACGACTGAGTACAGTGAATCGCAGCCAATCGGTTGAGTCGGTATAGATCTTAGTCCGCGAATTGGAGGCCCTGTCAACACGTGATCACGAGATGGCGATGAGATGGCCATTGAACAAAAAAAGCATCATCTGCTCTTATTCCGATGTCCTCAAAAGTAGTACAAAATTTTCGTGTTGGGGTTATCGACGATTTGATAGAAGACCAGTTCGTATATTGATATTCCATCGAACTGAGACTATATAGCTGACGCTATTAGCAGTGGTAGTGTAGTAATAGTAGAAGTAGTAACGGTAGTAGTAGTAGTGAGGCAAAGCCTGGCAACCAAGCTGCTTTTGACCCTTTTGCCGGCCCCCTAGTATCAACACTGTACTACATCAAGAACCCTTCTCTGGTAACTGATTAATAAATCAACCAGCTTCAGTAATACGGTGTACCTATGTTGATATTGTACTGGTGTGGTGCATTACCTGCTGGTATCTCTATGTTTTGTTGGATGTCACATGTCGCTCCCCAAACCCCGTTTATGGCTTAAAAAATCTAAACTAGAACATTAATGCATTACTATATTGGGTGGTTTTCTCCTCAAGAAACTCCGTAATTGCGGATATCTTGAAAGTTTATTGCGCTAAACCGCTGCTGAGCCGATATTAACTACCAAGTAATGGAAAATATGAATATGGAAGTTTCACCAAAGTAGACTAATATTTACAGGCAGAGTTTGTGTGTAATGAAGGCAGGAATGTCTAAGGATTATTTTTAGTGCAAAGGTCGGCCGAGGGTTCGAAATACCTCAATCCTCAATCTATAAATAACACTACGCTGGTCACGCTGTGAAGGCATTGGAATGGAGTGAACATAAATCCTTTTCACCAACTCTACCGGAAAGAATGACAAGTTATTAATCAGGGGCGTAAAATTTTAGATACCTGTTATCTATTTAAACCTCATTTACGTTAATAATATTTGAATATACTATGGTTTCACGTCTATGTAAGTATAAGTACTATACAGGGTTATCCAAATTAAGTGTCCACCATTAGTAACTTTGTTATTAGTGAAAATACAAAGTTGTTTGAATTAGCAAACTAGTAGCATTTTTAACGCTGGTCGCTGAGAGTCGTTATTTTGATTTTTTTCAGTAAAATAACATTTTTTTAAATGGAAACCCCTGTATATTTTTTTCTGTTAAACAAAAAAGTTCATAATGACTTTTCCGCTAAAGTCAAAAATAAAGTCAAAATAACGATAAATATTTTTAATTATTTGCAGTATTATAATATTAAGACGGCTATGAAAACAACATGGCGTTCGCGATTTGACAGCATTAAGATAAGCGACAAATTGTTAAACTGGACATACTCGCAACTAGAAGGCTTTGGAAAACAATGATAAAATCAAATAATGTCAAACATTAGTGTAAATACTTGTTTATAAGCTTTATTGTGTCATTAATTTAAAGAAAAATGTTCTCCCATGAAGAAAAGTGTGATATGTTAGAATGCTATTTAGTGTGCAGAAAATCCTCCTTGAGAGCAAGAGAATACTACAGTGAATTATATCCCGCTCGCATTCAACCGTATGAACGATATTTTCTGAGACTTTATCGAAAATATTTAGGGGCAACGAAAATGTTTTTGCTAAAACAAGGGCAAAAAAAGAATTCATAATAAGCGAGGCCACGGAAATTGCAGTTATTGGATATTTTGAAGCTTATCGTGAGAATTCAATAGCAGATATTCTCAAGGACTCTAATTTCAGTTATGGTACTGTTCAAAGGATTTTAAAAAAATACAAATTTATTCCGTATAAGTACCGACCAGTTCAAACGCTTTTGGCAGGGGATCCAGAGAGAAGACTTGTTTTTTGCCATTGGTATCTTAGCTTCTGTCGCCAAAATGTAAATAACTTTCGTTACCTTTTATGGACAGATGAATCAAATTTTTCAAATTCTGGAATGTTTAATAGAAAAAACCACCATTATTGGTCAAGAGAAAATCTTTTGTTAGTACATCCAAGAGGCCCACAAGTCCGTTTCAGTTTCAACGTTTGGTGCGGTATAATTGGTTCAAAAATTGTTGGCCCGTTCTTTTATGAGGGAACCCTAACTGGTGAAAGATATGTGGAATTTATGTCAGAAATTCTGACTAATTTCTTAGACGAATTGGATCTTATAAGTAGACATCATCTGCATTTTCAGCAAGATGGCGCACCTGCCCACAACTCCAGAGGTACTTATCATTTTCTAAGTACTACTTTTAATGATCAGTGGATAGGAACAAATGGCCCAATACAGTGGCCTCCCAGATCACCAGATCTAAACCCACTTGATTACTTCTTGTGGGGTTACTTAAAGAACCAAATTTACAAGCGAAGGTACGATAACCTTGACGCGTTAAAGACTGCAGTTAGGGAAAAGATAACCCAGATAGATGGTAGGACCATACTTAAGACAGTTCGAGCAGTTGAAAAACGTGCCCAAAAATGTATTGAAGAACAAGGTGGTGTTTTCGAGCATCTTCTTTAAAAAAATTGTTATTGTATTTTGTAAGATTATAAGTTGATGTTGAAAATAAAGTTTGTCGATACAATTTAATTGTTTCAGATTGGAGGCCATAACTTCAACAATTTGTAACCTAGGAGAAAAGTTATTGTAAGCTTTTTTGTTTAAAATTTGATGCTTTAACAGAAAAAAATATAATATACAGGGGTTTCCATTTAAAAAAATGTTATTTTACTGAAAAAAATCAAAATAACGACTCTCAATTGTTTTTTTTATTTCTCATTTTTACCAGCGTTAAAAATGCTACTAGTTTGCTAATTCAAACAACTTTGTATTTTCACTAATAACAAAGTTACTAATGGTGGACACTTAATTTGGATAACCCTGTATAATAGTACGGTCACTCAGCTGTCAAACTTAGCTACTTCTTGTGCGCTTCCTTTTGTCCCAAAGGCAGCTAGAGCATGCATGGTATAGGTTTGCAGATATTATCATTCGCGAAAAACGGTCTGATTTATGAGATTGATTCGTGAGATTGTGAGATTGCTTCAGAAGTCTCATTTTGTGATTTTTTTCTGTCAGCAACCTGTCTGTCTGTAGTCCGGTAAACACGAACTACGCATAAAAGATGGACACATTGTGATTGTAAAGGTTTTCAAATTTGAGGTAATAAAGCTTTTGTGTTGACTTAAGTATATTTCTTGTTTTTGATAATCAATTTGACGGTCATAGGCTTCTTTGTTTCGCAATAATCTCAGCAGCCTATTTTGATAAGCTTTAGGAAGCAACGATTGGTGGGTTCATCTTATATTTCTAATGTAAAACATGACTTTTGTTTGATTTACGAATTCCAAAGATTTACATAGAAAACTAAATATGTTCGGAAAATCTCGGCAAAGCACATTTGTGCCAGTTTTCCGAGTCCTTTGTCATTTTTGGATGCATTTCATTAAACCTTGAGCCATTCAGTGATTTGGTGGTTAATTCTTGAGATGAGTGTGATTTGAATGCACCATAGTATCACCCCAATATGAAACAGTATACTAAACAAAGATCACAAACTCTGTATTCTACTTACTAAGGGTCGTATTGTCAGTCGTTACCACAATAATTGTAGGTCACCTTTATGGCCTCCTTGATTTTTACAGTTTTCTGCTGTTCCGTGGCAGCGTTCCATTTTGAGGTTATTTTACAAATATCTATCTGCATTAAATTGTTCAACCCCAGCAACTGTGAAGTCTATCTCAACACTGATGACACTGCATTAGTGGCCCAGTCCTGTTCTGGTAACCTGGTCCATCACTCGCTACAATGGGCGGTGGAGGAAGTGTTAGAGTGGGCAGATCGGTGGCGGATCAAAATTAATCATTTAAAAGCGCAGGCCATCTATTGTACCAAAAAGCGTCGCGGCGCCCCGTCAGCGATCTCTGTCGATGTGACTCTGATACTGTGGGGAAATTCCGTGATATACCTTGGAGTTACAGTTGACAAGGGGATGATCTGGTGAAGATACACAGAAACGCTTAAAACTGAATTCCAAATTAGTTTCCGGCAGCTTTATCTCTTATTATGTAGGTCTTCAAAATTGAGCTTGATTAAAAAAATTCGACTTTACAAAGTGATCGTCACACCCGCCATTACATACACATGTGCAGCTCGGTGCTTTCTAGCGAAGACGCACATGTGAGCTCTGCAGGTCCTGCAAAAGAGGACCCTACGAACCATCACCAATTGCCCCATTGTATGTCTGAAGCAAAACCCTACACAGAGATCTTGACATTCGTTATTTAGGGGATTACATCAACAATCAGGCGCAGCGACATTAAGAACAAGCAGAATCACATTGCAACCCTTTGTTGCGCGAGTCAGTAGACTACACAGTGGAGCAAGTTCGCGAACATTCCAGGCCCCGGCTCTCACTGTGAACCACATTGAATCGCGCAATTTCGTATAATACGAGTATAAAATATTTTAACAGAAATCCAACCAAATTATTCTTCGGCATCCAAAATTATTACAGTAATTTTCAACAATGCCTTTCTAACAGTTGTATTTCTTAATCTTTGCTCTCCCTCTTGTTTCATTCTTTTTTCTTTCTGCTTTCTATTAATCATCCCGTAATTTTATACAACTCAGAACTATTGAAATTCTTCGAAATTCTTTCTTTATTAACGCATACAGCATCTATAGCCTCACAATAAGAGTGCGCTGATGCTGACATGGACATGGAACAGAAATACCCCAGCCTTTCTGAAGAAGAGAAAAGACTATGAGAATCAAGGAGACCATAAAAGCATCCTACAATTGTAAGAACTACTGGCGATACGGTTCTAATGTGTTTTGTTTGAGTCTAATGATCTCGGGAAACTTGAGTATACTTCTAACACGAAATTTTTTGTACACAGTTTATTCATAATCTTGCCTGGTTGGTAATGATCCTGCCTTAATACTTTCAATTTCTTCCAGCATTAGGCGAGCTACCTTCAGACCTGTCTTTATGCTTTGTAATCTCTGAATCTGATTTTCCGATATATAGGTATAATAGTATCAAGCGTTCTGAATCTCGAAAATGCTTTGCTCCTACCCAAAATCTAGGCTCGGTAGCAAAGAGCGGCTGGTTCCGACCGCAATCCCTTTCATCAGGCTCCAGGTCGACGTCTACTAGGTATCAGTTTTCACCCGGAAAAAGGCACATAGGCGCTTTGGCCAGACTGGGATGGCTGCCTTCGCTCCGGAACATCCGGAGGTTCAACAGATCCGGACGATCAGCCAGTGACGCGTGCAGGTTATATATTGGTGTTGGATGGATGTTTCCGTAGAGTTGTAGATGTTTAGGTTTAGTCGAATAGAATGGAGTTTCAACAGACCTAGCTCTAATATTGATAGAATTATGTACGCGATAAATAAATGACGATCATGTTTACGCCACGCATAGCCCAGCGCATTGGTACCTACAGAGCATCAACTATTATTTATGATGTTCTGTGGATCAATGCTGGTCTATGGTCTATGACCGCTTACACGATATTCTATGGGCTATGCATACAAGTGCTAGGCTGGCCAGGTGTAAACGTTGTCAAAACTCGACTGAATCAAGTTTAAATAGAAGCAGTATGATTTATTTTATTAAAAAAATCAAGAAATACGTGAATAAATGAAAGTTCCACAGGAAGGAATATTCCTTGTTCGTGGGAGAATAGCATTATATATAAAAATAAGACTCAATTATAAAAATAAGATTCAAATAATTAACCAGAAGTCCTGCAAGTATGCGATTATTAAACATCCATCTTTGAGTGCTTAGAAGCCCCATTGGTTGTAACCACTGATACTCGCTTACGCCGTTCCATCACAATCAACGCTTCATATCCCTGAAATTCAACGCGCTTTGATAACTATTGTCATATGAGCCATTTACAATTTATTATAAAAATTCACCCTATGCTTGAAATTATTTCGTAACACAAATTGTCAAAATTTTGAATACTACAAAAGCCTTGAAAATTTGGAAAAAATTGAATATTATGAAAATTTAGAAAATTTTGAAATTTACAATATTATCAAAAGTATCAAAATTATAATAATTGCTATTGTCAAAATTTACAAGATCTTTGTTGTAAAAATTTTCAAGGTTTTCTGTTTTCAAAATTTTCATAATATTGTCAATCAATTCTGGATATTTTGAGTATTCTAAAAACTATGATAATTCTGAGGTGTTCGAGAATTTTTGAAGCTTATGATAACAACTGTTACGGACTACTGTGAAACATAAATAATAGGGTCACTCAAGGATCCCTTATTGTTAGTTTAAAGTCCAAGGGTTGATCCATCCTGTAACGGCACCCATCCTTCGACCAAAAATGTGTTAGGTAACTTACTTCTCAGAGATCGATAAGTCAGAGGTCTACTGCACTTCTTGCTGTTTATTGTGTCACATTGATAAAGGTTCATAGGCTGACAATTATCTCTTGATACCAAACTGAATAGTGTAATCTCCCACGCAAGAACCCTAAAGACTAGAGGATAATGGATGACAAGCTCACACGGAAAGTGTGAGTTATAAATTATAAGTTGACTCGCTTTTGGGGCTCCTCGCCGAAGATTATACGATTCGGTAAAGCATCCAACGATCTGTATGTCTGTCTGAAGTTCAAAATTCAAATGCCCTGCGAATCCCACCCTAATGTTGTTGTAGTTAGAACCGGTATATGTTGTACATAGTTTCAAAAATGTAGATGTGCATGTTCTGCTTAAATTATAGTTAAGTTCAAGGCTGAAAGACACCACGATGTCCAATGTTACTCCTTCTAGGCAGCGCTAGTGTGACTGGAGGTTAAGCTGTAAAAAGTATATTAGACGAAGATAGATTAAGGCGAGGTTCGCAAGGAAGTTGAGGTTAGGAAACATTTGAATTCAAACTAATAATTCCGTTTACTCTGTCTCAAATACTTGTAAACCTCGCCTTAAGCTGTGTTAACCATAGACATGACCACCAATCTAACCAGCGCCATCTGCTCTTGGCTTTTCAGATTACCTTCCATTAACTTAACCTGAGGGGTACGTCGAATCATACTACTTTCAGTCTATAACCTGACTACGAAACTATTTGGTCCACAACTGACCAAAACAGCACGTGTTTTATCGGCAATACTAAGCTAATGTTCCTCAAGGTCCAATCAGACAGAACACCTCTTCGTATTGGAAAACGTATACCTGTTTTACCTTATGAGATACCTAATGTCCTGAAGGGCGCCATTGCAGGTTACCTAAGAGACACCATTCTGGTGGCGCTCTTCAAATGTCTAAAGTTCCACAGAGCGCCAATCAAGACACTTGTTATAGGAGCACACAATATCGTATGACCTTGATCGTCACTTAATTTATATGCACCTAGATGAACGATATCAAATTTCCTCATCTTGTAGAAACTCAAAATCTTCTATTGCAATAAAATATAATATAAAGTGCAGCAAGGATCAGTTCGACGAGCTCGAGGAGGTGCTATTTTTGAACAATTTCGGTAGTTACTATTTCCGTTTATTAGTTTTGTTGCCATCCTCAATTGTTATTGTTAAAAACAACGCTACTCACATATTATCCAAAGCAACTTGATTATTATGTTATAAAAATGTTTTATCATCATGATACAAATAATGCAATGCAACCTTTAAAAACAAATATCTCTAAATCTATTAACTTTAGACACTTCTAACAAGTAAACCTTTTTTGTTGTGGAAATAGGAGAAAAAGGATTTTTTGTTAGGATGTTGTGTACAGGGTAGCACAAAAAAGTTATGATGAGTTATTTAAGGAAGTGCTGTAAGTGACCCCCTCTAGAAATTTCGACATAAAAAAACGGATTCTTGTTTCTCATATTGGAAAACCTCGCTATACCGAGTTTTATGCCAAAATCTGGAATATTTCTCAAGCAATAAGGAAGAATAAAAAATAAAATTTTATCTTTGACACCCTGTATCTCGCAAACTTTCAACTTTGGACTGAGGTATATTTAGGCCAGTTCACATATTTTGGTCTGTAGTATCTCCAGTTTCGAGATTTCCCAAACTTCCGCAGACAGGTTGGCCCATCCATGCGTGGACGGAATATTACTCATAAACAAATACATTTTGGAAAAATCTATTAATGGGATGTTATACGTGACATTTTGGGGCGCAGTTCTAAAATATTGGCCATTATTCAGGGTGTCCCAATTTCGACCTACATATCAAAGTTGTGATTTTTCAAATGGTTTGCCTCAAATTTTATTGCATATTTGGATAAACCAATTCAAAAGAAAAAAATTGATATAACATACTATGGGGTTTTGGCAATTAGCTACTGAGATATAAGGTGTTTTGTCTAGAAAAACCCCCACTTCGGCAACCTCTCAGCACACCATTTTGAAATTTGAAGTACTGAATTTTGTATCAAAAAAAAACTTACACCTCAGCTTATATCTTATTTGTTACTATTTCGAATTTTAATTTTTGCTCATACAGGGTGGTCAAAAACGCAAATTGTGGTTTTTCGCAGAAATGTCAAATGCACCACATTGTATATTTGTGCAGTTTTGGATTCAATTTTCAGTTTTTTTTTTTGGTACTAGACACATAAGGGTCCTTACGGCAATTTTTCGGTTATTAGCCCGTCCTTGATGGAACGACTTACGAGTAATTCCCTAAAATATCGGATCATCCTTGGAAACAAATAAATTGTTGAGTAGTTACAAACTGTCAAAATTAGCTTTGTGAGCATTATAACAAAAACGTGTTGGAAAATGAATTTTTCTAATGAAGAAACGGTGAGTATGGTGTTCGTTTTGGTTTTTATCGCCGTGTCGTCGACAATAGTATCGGTCTTTCTTGGTACAAGACGTAGCAGAGATGCTTCTGAAAAGGCAGTTTAGGAATAGCTAATGTATACAAAGGGCTATAGAGCAAATCTTGTAATAGCTATTCACAAGGTTCAACAGATAATAAATACTGTCACTTTTAATATGATCAGCAAAGTGAAAACCGTTGCGAATGTCGGTCGTGAGTAGCAAAATCTCAGTTTAAATTTCGATTAGGACACCTTCCATTACGTCATTTCGTTTCAGTCTCAATCAGAGCAAATGAGTCCGTTGTATTTTCCTAAAGACTTTCTTGGCGTTTGAGAAGAGTACTGGAAAGAATTGCCTCTTAGAGCTGCTGCCCCTGCAAAAGCATCAATTAATGCCCTCGTAGAAAAACCCTTGGAAAAACCGTAAAGTGATTAAAAGTGAGCTATAAAACAGGCAAGGTATCTTTAGGAAAACCCGTTTTTTTAATTAAAAACAAAGTGGCAGGTTTTTTGCAGACTTTTAATGTTCTATTGAAGATTTAAAGGACGTCTTTCTTTCCCAGCAAATCCTCAGGGAACGCTTGTATTGATTTACTTTTACAACGAGGCTATTGAAATTTTATAGTTCAGTAGGGGGCGAGACAGCAGATTTCTTTTCAGTTATGATACGGCCTCAATGCTCGCTACTTTCCTGAAGAGTATTTAATAATCCGCGTTTTTTTAAATGAACATTTATCCAAAAAACTAGTTCGTTTGACCGCAAGTCCTATATTCAGGGTGTCAATAAAGTATGTAGACAAGGTTTGACCGTCAAATCCTTGATCAATTTGAAGACTAAATGTTCATATGAACATGGGTCGGAAACGCCTTTCTTTTCGAGCTAGAGCACTAAAGAAATACGAGTAATGTTCCAAATATTTCTATGAATAACGAAACGTATTGTTGGTACTACCTGTGATAAATTTACCATGTTTTACAAGTTGCTGAGGCTCAATATGAACGTGGATGAAAATAGTGTTATCCTGTATTTTGTGGAAAAAAATTTACTTAGAAGGTCAATAGTTATAAAGCGACAACAATAGAAAATATCGGATAGTTTTTTTTACAATAAACGTTCAAAGTGGCCACGAATTATTTGAGAAAATAAATTCATTCAATTGTTTTCGGGTACGTCATAGGTGACTAGATAATCACAATGCTTAAATATTAGGTATTAAGTATTGCGATCAAAACAAATCAATGTCATGTTAATTTTTCAAAAAATACTGGATAACATTATTAGTATCTACGTAAAGGAGGGTCTGAAAACAACTGTAAATCATGTGATATTCACCACAGGGCATACCTAATTGAAATAAAATACGTTCCATTCTTCTATAATTTTTTAGAACAATATCATTTCTTTTAGTGCTAATATGCTCTAGCTTGAAAACATAGGCCTCGCGGACCCACGTTCATATTTCGTCTCCAAATTGACCAAGGATTCGATGAATAAAGTTTGTCTACATACTTTATTAACACTCTGTATATTTGAAAGCTTGATAATAAGTGCAATGTACTCACATCTAGGTAGAACTTATTAAAATGCAAAAGTATTTTCTGCTATATATTTGAAGGGTACCGGGGAAAAACGGCATTAGTCCATTATTTGGCTAAATTGGGCTTTCACTTTATTTTGGTGGCACTTTCCTCATGCTATCTTGTAATCAGCTTCTTAAATTGTAAAAAAACAACAGCTGTAGGATTCCCTGTGCAGGGGAGAAATGGCATGAGTCTCTGCGCGTGTATTTAAAAACGCCATCAGTCCATATAGAAAGGCGGCGTTGCATCGGCCGTACCGCTTGGGCGCTTCGTTATTGCATCAGCCATTAGTCCACGTGCGTTGTATACGCTGATATTTTGAATATTGACTATATTCGCTAATTTAGTTTATAATACGGGTTTTGTGTATAATGGATAGTGACTATTCAGTTTCAAGTGAAAATGAACCAGGCCCATCAAACAGAGAAACGAAAAATCGCAGAAGAACAGGAAGACAAAGAGACGTACCTAATGAAAACGTTACGCGCCACTACCCACGAACTTATCTGATTGATGATTGATTATGTTGATTGTTTTTGTGAACGTTTTCGCTGTTTTACTACTGTTCCTGAACCTGAACGCTGTAGACTTCTTCGTGAGTTTAATGAACTAGGAAACACTAATGCACAAAGCGCTTATCTTAGTGGTCTTATCACTGTTCTTCCTGTCATGCGTAGACGTCCTCGAAAAAATGAAGCAGAGTCAAGGCTTAATAATGCTCCATTTAGGTATCGTGTCCGATTGGTTGAAAATGGAATTATACGTGATGTTCCAGTTTGTCTTAAGGCTTTTTTGTCTTTACACGCAATTACAGTTCGTCGAGTTCGGTACATAAGGGACTCATTAGTTGCAACTGGGAAATCGCCCATCGACATGCATCGAAAACACAACACACGACTTTACAAACTTTCAGAAAACACAAAACAGAAAGTGACCGAGTTTATTAAGAGCCTCAAATACCGCAAATCTCATTATTCTTTGGCAGATTCGCAAAAAGTTTACCTACCTGAAAATCTAAATATCGCAAGATTACACAAAATATATTTTCTATTGGCAAAGTTGAAAACAAGATTTCCTATGAATCCTTCCGAGAAATCTTTTAAAACAACTTCAATATATCGTTCGATTATCCAAGAAAAGATACTTTTAGTACGTGTGACTCCTTAAAAGCTGATATATCTTCACTTACCTTAAATTCCCACACGGAACAAACTAGGCAGTCAACAAGTAATAATTTGAGGCAAAATATACTAGAGAAGACACTACATCAAAAAAGGAGTGGGCGATTTTACAGTCTAAAGAGAAGTTACCGCAAACGTGCCTCGAAGTTCCCGCTATCGAAAGTATCACGATGGATTACCAAAAAACTTGCCCTGTCCGAATATCACGACAAATGATGTTTACTATAAGCGGCAACTAAATTTCATCAGTTTTAACATCCACATTATGTCAAACTCAAATTATATATTTTATACCTACGATGAATCTATTGCTAACAAAGGAGCTCACGATGTCTGTTCTACGCTGTCTCACTTTTTTTATAATATCCTGCCTATGGAAGTAAAAGAACTTGCCTTTCTCTGTGACTCCTGTGCAGGGCAAAATAAAAACTTTACAGTTATTCTGTTTTTGAATTACTTGGTTATCAAGAAAAATCGTTTTATTACTGTGAAAGTAATATTCCCGATCAGGGGGCATTCATACCCCCAGTGTGATAGAGATATGAGTCTCGTGAACCAAAGAGCATACACTGAGGTACCGGATGACTCGACAGATGAATTGAAAAATTGCCGTGTGAAACCTAGACCATTTGAAGTCATTGATTGTGGCAAAAATTTTGATTTTCAAGATTGGAGTACGTTTTTATCGCCGTCTTATTCAACGAAGTGTTACTTTCCAACCCGACCAGTCAGGATGCTCAAGTTTTGTAAACAGAATCCTCGTGTAGTTTTTCACAAATCGACATACATGGGCCTATATGCTAGTTCTAAATTTGATAAGGTAATTCGGAAGAATCTAAAAAAGACGTGGAAAGATCAACAAAAACGAGAAATGGAAACATTGAGAGAACTTTACCAGAGCCCAATCCCAATTAAAAGTAGGAAATGGAAGGATCTGCAGTATCTGACCAAATTTCTAGAAAGAGCAGATTCCAGCGCATTTTATCAACAGTTAATATCTCTTGATCATCCAGAAGACAGCAGTGATGAATATGTCCATGACCCGCCAATAGACACTTAAAGCAGCGGAAAAGTCGCACGAGTCCAGAGTTGAACATCATCTTTTATTTGTTACGTTACTAGTTTTGAGTAAAAGTTCAATTTGTGAAATCTATTTTACCAATAAACACACTGTTTAGCAAAGATATTCTTTACGACTTATTTTTTCATCAATTTTACTTTCCAACAAGTAAGTAAACCGTAATTACCGATTTTTTCAAAATCAGTCTGGATGGACTATTGTCGTCAATCCCCGGTACCTTTCATTTGTATTGTCGCTTTTAAGAGAAGAGCACCATTGCTTGTGACGATATTTGCTGGACTATTACGAATCTTGAGCGAAAATTCGCTAAAGTCTGGCAGCCCACACCTTCGGCAGTTTTCTATATGAAATATTGAATTATGCCCGACAATTTTTTTCTTAAGCTTTATTATCGGTTTTATGACTACTTTTATGAACCAATACAGGTCAGAAAAGCAAAACGTAATATTTGTTGAAGAGTTCAAAACCGGCGCCCTTTTATATCTTTGCATTCATTAACATACCTGACTAAACCAGTGGTTTCGCCAGCGTGGAAGTAGTATGAAGTATAGGTCACTTGTTTGGCATTATTAGAAGGAAAACAAAACACCAAATCTAAGTCAAGATTATCACACTTGGGAAATCAATCCCGAATTGCAGTAAATATATAGTGCAAATGCTTTACTCTTAGGCATACTTCGGTGGGACCTTCACACAAGTTCCATCAAGCCGTGAAATAGTTATTTCTTGGGATAAAAAGCAGCATATGTGCTATTACAGACTACGGTCTATCTCAGTACCAAATTTTGTCCAGATTCTTCAGCCATTTTGGCGTGATTGAGTCGCAATTATCCACCCTTTCCTATTTTTATCATATTAAGTAGCGATAAACAGAACTTTGTCACGTGCCAAAATCACGTAACCTTTTTTTCTATTTATCACTTATCAGTAATTTGAATTTCTTCTCATTGATAATAGAGTGCCCATTCCCAGGCCAAATCCCTTTTCAATGATTTTTTCTTTGCAAATTTAGTAGTTTATTGATTGTGTAGTTTCACTCGTATTATATCTTTCTTTCTCAGCGATTCAGTATGGTGTTGACGATCAGCATACAACTCTGCAGTTTTTCTCCGTTAGTTGGCTTCCTATAAAACATATCTTCTTCAAGGCCACTCAAGATTCCTTCCTATAGAACGTTACGTATTCTGTGATTCGCTTTTCAGCTTCCGTTGAGGTCGTGGTGCAGGGGTATTTTTGTCATTCTCGGGACTCTGGGATATTAGGCACCAAGCGCCCATTCATAGACTAGCACCCTTTTCTTTTTTGTTGTGTGACTTAAGTTTAGTTATTTTGGGTGCTACTTCTTCCATTTTTTATGGGATTTTGACCCTCAGCTGTAAGTTCTTTTTTATATATACCGTCGTCCCGTTTCTGTGGAGATAAGGTCTGGCGTAAAACTAAGGTCCTTTCTGACGCTTTCAATTATTTTAGTGCCAAGTCAGCACCAACATACCTCGGATCATTTATAATAAGACAGAAGTGTGGCTTTTGGTCGTATGGCATGTTCAGGATTTGAAACCATATTGCGATCCATCTTCCACAGACATTACTGATGCCGAATAGCCAACATTGTTATTTACTTACCTTACCTTAGTCTGTTCAACTACCTATTATATATTGCTGTTACTGATATCGTCGTATTACTCTCTATTATCGTACTTCTTTATGGTATTGTTTTATCTATTGGCCAAACGGGCTGGGCCTTAGAATTTGTCCGTGGCGAGAAAATTGCCGGTGGTAAAAGTCCATCATGTGTCCACACTTTCCAACATCTATGCTATACCGTCTGAACAACCTGGCTTAGATAAGTAAATCACTACCGTGTTGAGTCTTAATTGTTGGATTTTTCCACATACCTGTTCCTATTATCGAGTGGTGATTTAGGTTATGTGATATACTGAGTATTGTCACATTCAACCATCTATGTCAAGAAGGGTAGGAGTTTGGCGATTGATAACTCCCTTGGTTCAGTATAATTGTTGAATTACGTTGTTTTATCTTGTCTTGTCTTATCTGTTCTGTCCTGTAGAGTTGACAATTTGTTGCGTCTGGGCAGATAGCTTGGCGGAAAACTTGATGTCTGCACATACCAACAAGTGGGAATACAATTTCTCTTCTAAGACTACTGAATGTTATGCTGAATTTGACTTATTAATTCCTTGATTTAATTTACCTATTTCGACTATCTTTTATCTTCGTGATTAAGTCTTGATTACCTTGATTAGTTCGTTTATCTTATCTTACCTTTACGTTATATTTTATTGCTTTTGTAGATTCATGATTTTGGACGTGTCATAACTCATGTCCCGATCTTGATCTTATTATTACTTGATTTTGACTTTTTATACCGATTTTGACCTTTCATACCGATATTGACCTCTGGTGTTTTGTGGTTTCGATCAATTTCTTTTTTTTTGTATTTTAGGTTGATTCATTAAAGGCTGTGTTGTGTTGAGTGCTGACGTGTGTCAGGTCCAATTTTGCTGCCCTTTGTGCAGGTTTTATACGGGAGGGTGTGCGTCGGCGGGCGATTGGTTTGGTGGGCGTCTCAGAAACATCCTGACGATGCCAAACACCCCGTTGCTAACTGCGTTACACCTTAGCCCCGCTCAGTATAGCTTTCTGACGGATGGCCGGCAGTAACGCATCACGGAACATCCTATCTAAATTTGTTTTTTTTTCTCTTTGTTCGACCGAATTCTGGTGCCTTGAGTACATTTCAGTCTGGTAGAACTATATTTTACCTGTTCACATCAGGGGTTTTTCAAGGGGATGGCTTCCAATTTGCAAAACTGCAACGATGCAACTGACTGGGGGAGAAAAGACGATGATTTTTTTCTGTTTCTATTGACAAAAAGAAAGCAGATATTGAATGAACGTCATCAGGACACGCATTAAGACACGCGGTCCGAAGGTAGGTATATAAAAAAAGAACTTACCGCTGAGGGTGAAAATCCCATAAAAAAATTGGAAGACGTAGCACCCAAAATAACTGAACTTAAGTCACACAACAAAAAAGAAAACGGTGCTAGTCTATGGATGGGCGCTTGAGGCCTAATATCCTAGAGTCCGAAGAACAACAAAAAGACCCCTGCGTCACGACCTCAACGGAAGCTGAAAAGCGAATCACAGAATACGTAACGTTGTAGAGGAAGGAATCTTGAGTGGCCTTGAAGAAGATACGTTTTATAGAAAGCCAACTAACGGAGAAAAACTGCAGAGTTTTTTGCTGATCGTCAACACCATACTGAATCGCTGACAAAGAAAGATATACGAGTGAAATTACACAATCAATAAACTACTAAGTTTGCAAAAAGAAAATCATTCAAAAGGGGTTTGGCCTGGGAATGAGCACTCTATTATCAATGAGGAGAAATTCAAATTACTGTTAAGTAATAAATAGAAAAAAAAGGTTACGTGATTTTGGCACGTGACAACTTTATGATTTTACTGTAAATGAACACTAATAAGCAAAACTTGGAGAAAATAAACATTATGTCAAAAATTTTGTTCGGCAAGTTTGATCTATGATCAGAAAATCAACTAGAACCTAATGTTTTCATATGCATATTCTATTTTATAAATTACTTTCGCGGTTTTGGTGTTGGGGGCAAACATAGGTTTGGAGAAGTTGTATTTTCAAATGCATTCATTGTATATACTCGTGTCAGTGACAGATATCTAAAACATTCGTTTATGTCCAGAGTTATCACAAACCATAAAAACACATGCACAGTTATGCACGCCTACGCTTTCCATAAACGAAGTACTTTTCATGCCAATGAAGCTTCAAAGCATCCCTCGATTTTGGCCGACGAAAAGATTCATCGGAGATTGTGAAAATGTCGTTGACGATGATTTGTTTGGCAATAGATATCCCTCGATTAAGCTTTGATAATGAAAACATTAATTGTACCAGGCTTTTTCCCTTTAGAACATTCTAAATAGGTATTTTAACAGATAAATGTTCTGAATGTTGGGGAACATAATTTTGAGAAATAAATTCTCTTAAGCTGCATTCCCACAAACGCAAAGACAACTTCTCTGACGCTTGTTCTTGCTTACATTTTGTAGGCTCTCTCTGTAACATAGACGTCCGGCACATGTTGTACAACATGCTTCCGGTTCACTTACTTTCGGTTCAGAATCATCATGTTATCCGCGTAAAAGTGCCGGGCACATGTTGCAAGTTGCAAACTGGAATGTCCCCAGCTAAAGTTACGGTACGTGCTGCGATAAGTCTTTGTAATAGAAATATACTTCCAGAATAGCAAAACTGTAATGTACGATGAAAAATAATCGAGAAATTAAACAAAAATACTGACTGTTCAAGGTATGAGAATTTGTCACAACTATTCCTCTAAGTATACTTTGGATAGGTTAGAGACTCATAGGTGGCGTTTTAGCCAAATAGAGAAAACGCAGTGACAAATTCTCATAAATGACGCTACAGTATCTCATTACTACATAACTATAGCGATGAGCCGAATTCATAAAAGAGAAGCATATCCTCGGAAGCATAAGGTAAAGGTATAAGGTCTTGCTTCGGAGAAAAAGGTAGAAGTCTAAGCATATCATTGTTTTCATATTCATATTATATCATATTATACTCGCGAGGATATCCTTCAAGAAGAAGTAAAAGGTTGACTGGTATTTGTATCTTGAGTGACATGTCCTAACTTGTTCCAGCTTGTAGTTGACGTGGGAATTCGTTCACTCAGCATCACTGACAGTTGTACTCCAGAGCTTACACAGACCGTTCCGTATTTTTACTGGATACAGTTTTTTATCAAATTAATAAGCATGTCATCCTCAAGTGATGAGGAAACTACGTATATAGTAAAAAATGGCAACGGCCTGTAGTTCATCGAAGATGAAACTGCCATTACACCCATTATTTTGCAAAAGTCACAAGTTCCAAAAATAAAAATGAGAAAGGACGTTGAAAAAATACGAATCAATATTCGGTAAACCATTAGATACTAAAGGCTTATTAAAGAAAATCAACAACATGAAATCAAGATTGAATAAAAAAACAGATCTAAAAAAAAACTGGCAATAACGCAATTAAATTGTTAGATTGGGAAAAAAAGTTACTGAAATCTATGGAAGGTGATTGTAATCCTACAATTGGGAAAATTAGAGGTGCCATTCAGGTTGGTAGTGTTCAAGAAGGAGGTAGTGAACTATATACCGAGCGCAGTGAGCAAACAGTTAGTATTACAGCGCCAGCAATTCAGACATTGCCACCAAAAAGAAAATTAGCAACAGAGAAATACGAAATTGAGGAAACCAAAGGGTTAACTATAACAGAACTGCAACGTCTAGTGCTATTATAGCAGTACCAAACAAGTATTTTACAAGAGTATTAAAAAACGAAATTAGAAATGATGCAGCGTTAGTTGGCGGAGAGGAAGTTCGTCATTCTCATGATTTCCTTCATCTTCATCTGGGTCTTGTTCAACTAACTCAAGGTCATGATCTCCCAAGCCATTCGCAAGATTATGGAGTACAATACAAGCAATAATTATTTTCGGCACATTTTCCAGCTTTACGCGGTAAACATACTGTAGGATAGGAAACCGGCGTTTCAGTTGTCCGAAACAGCGTTCAATTATAATTCTTTCTTGTTTTAAAAGCTTATTATAATTTATTTCTGCACCTGGAGGAGGATTTCTGAAGAGAGTTATAAGGCACGGCTCAATATCATAACCGTCATCGCCAAGTAGTACAACATTTTCTTTATTTATTAGTTGTGATCTAGTCTGTGAATTTCTCCATATTCTGGAATCATGCACTTATCCAGGCCAACTGACGTCAACACTTGTGAACATCTCTCTGGCATCACAAGTGGCTTGCACTTTCAAAGTAGGTTTCCCTTTTCGGTTGATATACTCATCTCCATGGCGATTTGGTTTCAGGATTCCTATATGTGTACAATCAATTACACCAATTGCTGTCGGAAATTTATACATGGTTTGCCATATCCGCTTGGCCTTCGTCAGTTCATGGTTGGTAGTTGGAAACTTGATCCATTCGTTCGACTGTGCAACTATGCTGTTCACAACTCTATCCACAGTCCGAGATACCGTTGCTTGACTAACACCAAGTTCCTGACAGGAATATCCAGGGTCACCGGGATAGCGTAGATATATCTTCATTTTATGATTACATGAAAGTGCTCCTCCTCGAGTTTCCTCATTCTCAACTGAAAATTCGTCCGCAAGCCATTCTAGATTTGCTTCGTCGAACCAATATAATTTTTTGAAGTCACGACAAGTGAAGCTAAACGAGGTTTGTACGTTTTAACGTCCCTAACATCCACAATTTCCGCCATCATCATTTGACCACCTATCGTTAGGAAGTTGAGTTTGCTACTGACCACACTCAGAATTTTTGAAGGATATGCTTCCTATACCAAGTGTGAGGCGAAAATTATGAATATCCTTTTACTCATGTCCCTGCTTTGAAGGATATGCTTATACCCAAAAAGAAAAAGCATTTACTTCAAATTATTATAAATACCATCTGGAGGATTTCCATCAAGATTTGCAAGTACAAGGATATCCTTTGTTTTATGGATACGGCTCATTATGTTGCTTATCTTCAGGTAGAATACGTTAATCAATACTTTCACACACAAATGTTCCAAGTCTACTCGGACAAGGGAACCGCAAGATCTTCTGTTAGGCCAACCAAGAGGGCTCACTGTCTGACAAGCATATACAGGATGTTTCAGAATAACATTGTTAGTCTCTCGTATGCATATACGTAGAATACAAAAAAGTAATGCCACAGGCTCCTATAAAAAACTATCTACCGATGGAGTTAAAGGCCCCAAATACAGGAAATTGATTGTTCTCGAATATCTTTTGAGGAATTCAATTAATTTTTTTGGCACCGTAGTAACTAATTGGGACCTCCCATGCTAGTGTAGGTATATGTAAAACAATTGTTTCATCTAAGTCGTCAGAAATAGGCTAACTCCAATGCAATACTGCTAACCATTCCGCGGCCCAACGACATTTTCCGAAAGCTTGCTCTTTGAACAGGAAAGGATGCAAATGATGCACACTTGTTTGACATCGATAAATCGAACAGCATCCGTATTAATTAACTTAGAAGGTGGCATTATAACGACTTTAAATGACATGTAGATATGTGGAACTATCTGTCTATGACTGAACGTGTGTTTGTATTATTTTCTCTTATGAATACGTAATAGGCATTATGAGCGGAATGAGAAAATAGTAAAATGATTGGGATTATAGGAGTCAAAGTAAATAACGGCAATGCTTAAGGAGCATAAAGTGAACGAGGTGCAATGTTCAATATGAACAACATCTGATAAGTTACAATTCATATAAACTCTTAAACATTTTGCATGTTCGAGGCTTGACGTAGACATGTTTTTGCGGAGTTTGAATGGAAGTGGTCCTCAGATTTCTAAGATAATTCACATAACATTTACATAAGCGCTTAGGAAAAACTTGTTGTTTTCACGTATTGTTACAATGTTCACCAAGAAGTTATTGAAATGGTCTTGAAAATGGTAATTGAATTTTCCTATAGCTCTGTTTCAGCAAAATGTTCAGGTTGTGTTCAGAACATGCAACTCTTTCTCGGAGCTTCCCGTGACATGATGGAACAAGAACTATCAAACGCCACTGGATAGATTTTCCCAGTTCTGACTATCGATTGATAAAGGAATTTGCAAACATCTCCATATAGGCTGGCTTCTTATATTATATTAATGGCTGATGTGTTCCTCATTGGTTAAAACGACGCTCTGGTCGAGCGATTATGTCTACCATTTAGCTATCTGGATTCCCTTCTCGACAGTCGAACTTGATTAATTCAAATGAATTTTCTTGATATTTCTGATTACTTCTACTCCAATACTACAGCCAAAATCACGACAAGTTCGTCCGTCAAGGAAGAAATTTATATAGCCCAACAGAATACTCGACCAGGACGCCGTTTCAACGCATCACGATAGACCACGCGGAAGGATACATCAGCAACCAATGTACTTGAACACTAGTGAAAATACCTCGGTCAATCGTTACTTCGCAGAACTCGAATTATTTTCCAGACAATAATTGTATTTTTTTTTAAATACGCACTCTCTGTCTAGAATCTTCAAACAACATAACTGCGTGACTTGGGTAGCTGACTTACACTTAATCTCAACCAGCTTAGTTTTGGTATAATAGATGCAAAAATTCATACCGTAAACCATATTTTTTTCCCTCGCAATTGAGGACCTTTAAAATTGTTTACTGTTTCTTCTACCAGAGGCATGTTGAAGAATTAAAGCCTCCGCGCCCACGGAGAGAGGATTAAGAGGAAGTTATTATAATAAGAAAATTGAAATGAGTTTAGAAAGGTAAATTTTCCGGACACTTGAGATTTATTTTTATTAAAACGTCATACCAGACGAGAATCTTCCAGCCATAAATTGACCTGTTGGTGGAATTTAATTTGAAAAGCCTCCAGCTAGAAAATTTAACAGACAGGAAGAGTGCTGAGGTTTGATAAAAGTAGTAAAAAACAAAATTTAATATGCTGAGATATCTGGAGAGAATTTGCAGTAAATGTCTACCTCTTTAATGTGTCGTAATTTATTAAATGATGTCCTGTCAGTGTTCTATTAGTGATTTCTTTGAAGCAGGCAGAGTAAAACCATAAAGCTCAAGTGTCATGACGTTTAGGCAACACGCATAGTACAAGTGCATGTGGAGTGATTGACAGATACAGTGGCGACACGTGACTTTACCTAAACTGCTACCAAAACCAGATGTGAAAAACCTTTTTAAAAAAGTTTATTTTGAACCTCCCAAATATAATTTTTTGCTTATTTTAGGTATTTTATTTAAACTATTTTCAAATTAAGGTAAACATTCCTGGACTGAGCCTCTGGGGCACTTGATATACCTAATCGTCTTATACTATGACTCATCCAAGCCGTCCGAAAAAACAGTCGACGTTTCTAGATGTTCGGAAAATTTTTGATCTTTTTTGGCAATGAATGTTAACAGTTCCCTGTAATTTTCTCTATTGTCAGAGTCATCCCCTCAAAATGAACGGTAATTCCTGTTTTGCCAAAAAAACGTACGGTATCTAGAAGTGTGCTGCCTAAAAGCTTGTTTAAGACAACTTGCGATTCTTGTTTTGCCAAACTGAATTAAATTGGCTACAATCTCACATGTAACGGAGGAATTTCATGTCTCCTCTTTAGAGCAATAAAACTATTTTAATAGTTGGACCATCCATTTTTTTCTGTATAGAACAGAAAACATCGCCAACAATACATCTGTTTTTTTGCAACGACATAACCAAGAGTTTCCATATACCAACTTAATTTAAAATATTAAAGTACGTTTTTTTATTCATTTTCAAAATTATCTAAAGTAGGAGTTGGTCTTCCACTTTCAATGATATCCTTTTTTTTCTTAAACAATATACAAGGAGAATGACGCAGCTACGGTCATCCATGTTTAATTGTACGCACACTACAGCCAGTAACCAAAACGGCTACTCACGAGTGAGAAGTGAGTAACCAAACCAAAAAATAGTAACAAGCTCACATAATAGTCGCAGCGCCCCACGCACTCGAGCGACCGCGATCAGACCCGAGACGGTGCCGACGGTCCCCGACAGACTACCAAGTATATCCATAAATAAAAATGGTAACAACCGACAACCAAGTCGAGGCGAGTCAGCTTCATCGTGTTCGCAAATCCTAGACACTATAGGGCGCATTATTTTCGTGGGGCTAATTTGCTATTTACTGAATTACTATTACATATCGCTATTGGTAAACAAATAAATGAAATTATTTCACAGTACTTAGTCATAAAATATTTGTTTATAAGATTTTAAACTGTTACCAATGGTAACAAAGGTTACATGGACGCTTCGCCACTGCATAGAACATTATTGTCAAGTCATTTTTTTTGAGAAACCACAAAACCGGAAAGTTGCGCCTTTACTCATATTATTCTATCCAAAGCGTCTTTAAAGAGAAATATGGCTCATCTCTCACTTTTTCACCCCTCGGATATCTCCGATTTCTGACCAAAACTGTGCCCGTTATAACTCTGTATGTGATTCAGCTGTTCCATCTATTTTTGATTTGATTTTTGATTAATTTTTGGCTTATTTACAATGCAAGATCTTGCTCGAAATAATTTGAGAGTAACTAACAAGCCAGACATTTATTTCGATACTATAGTAATGAGTATGCGTGTAGCTAGCATGTTGCCTAAATCATGTTCCAAAATTTTTTAAGCTAATTATGAATTATTATCAATCTGTATTAGCAGAACACTAGGTACTAATGAGTATTCGGCCATTAAAAATAGATCGGTCTAAAGTCCAGAATATGTTGACGCAACCTATTGAGAGAAATGTACACGAATAACGACCAACCTTTGGATTGAAAATAAGGCTGTGTATTTCCCAGATACCCTGATTTCCCTTTGTCTGCTCTGTAGCATATTTAACATTTGAAAAGCGTTAACGAGTATAAGTTAAGTATAAACATCAACAATTTGCTCGAGTGTTGAAAGTGAGAGCAAATAACGAGGTTACAAGGTATGCTTTTAAGCGTAAGGGCAGATGATATTACATCGAACAGGGATAGTGGCTTAATAATGAATTAGCATTAGAATGCCATCTGGCACTTGTTAATGCGCATTCCGCAGTAATCACAACCATGGCCTGAGAGTAATGGTTATTTTAGTACCTTAGTGGTGCTTTCCTCAGTACTGGATCTGTTGCTGTTTCATGATATTACTACCATTACTGTACAAGGCCCAGTGGAGTCTTGCTTAGAATGCTGTATAATGCTAACGAACTTCTAGAACAGACTCTCTATTGACATGTCGGCTAGACTAAGCAAGTACTCGTACTGCGTTTTTGATGTGAAAATACAGAATGACCTGTAGGCTATCGCAAACACGCAAACCTAATATGTAGTTGTTGTTTTGATGTTTATGATATGTTACAAACAATACTTTACCTTGTAGTGCATGGAAATATGTGTCCTTAACTAGACAGCCTGAAACGTTTTTGTTACTGGTATGGTAATTATGATGCAATAATTACACTAAATCACGTAGAGGATGAATGTTACACAACACTAATAGTGACGAGCACCAACCAACCAAATTGATATGGTGCTTCAAATATATGAAAACTTGGTGGTGAAACTGCTCCTGTTTACGAATGTAGCGGAACTGTGTCGCGATGGTATTAAAAATGTCATCTTCACACAGATCCTCAGTGACTTGTTTTATACTTTTCCAGCAGCAGTATACCGGGCGTTTCTCCAAGGTGTCTCACCCCTATAACTTTTTTATGATTGAAGATAGAAAAACAAAATTTGAAGGCTGCACATTATATATAAATTTACATTTTTTTATGCATTCACTTGCTTTGACGTACTTCCAGTTTGACCGGAGACGACTCCATCTTTCGATTTTTAAATGGGACACCCTATATATGTTTACTTATTTCGATCGAGAATGACATTCTGAACTCAACAACGTCAATATTTGACACATAAAGTCATTTACTATTTCAGTTTTTATTTTTCGATCTAGAATGCCATGGATACTGTAAATCGCTTCAGTTTTGATCAAGTAACACGCGAAAATGCGATTTTGACGCCAACGACCTTACAGTCATTTTAGAGAATTTCTAAAAGTTTCAAACATCAATTTTTTCAGTTTACTTGGTTTTTTCATATAGAAAGGGGCTCGTCGACTTTTTCTAAGAGACCATTTTTTACGAATAAATTTGACACTACACACTCTTATTCACTATTTTTATGAGTTATTGTCAGAAACGAACATACCTTACACCAAATAATACGTACAGAATAGAAGATGCGAAATGAACCAGAAGAAAATGCCAATAACTTGATCGTCAGTGAAGAAAAAGAAATAGACGTGTTAGCATAAATATGTTGAAGTAGATTGTACAGCGCCAATTCGGCAAATTGTTATAGAAAGTGACATGAGTTATTCATTCGTTTGGAGAATCCTTCACAAATATATATATATATATATATAAATGATTGTCGATCATTCAAGTACCAATTACGCCAACATCCTTACGTTGACCATCACAACCGAAGATTAACTTATTGCAACTGTTTTTTACTAAATACAGAGCAGATGTACGATTTCCGTTTCAAATTATTTATTAGACAAAAGTCGGTTTACCAACTTGGGTATGTTCAATCGGAATAATAAAAGTTACTGGCCACAAACAGACTTACGTATAATGCAAGAAGGAAATTCTCAAGAGCGATTTGGTTTCAATTGCTGGACGGGTACTATCGGAGAAAAACTCTACTGCGAAAAGATATCTGCAGTTCCTAAATAACTAAATAAATGGTTTCATTGAAGATTTGCCACTGGCTAACCAAGTTAGTATCTATATTCAACAAGCTGGGGCTCCACCTCATAATTCTCATGGGGTAGGAGAGCATCTTAATAACACCCTCCCAGGAAAGTGGATTGGCACTACCTAATCGACCTACTCAATGGTACATCCTTAAATTGTCATATTTTTTTAGAACGTCTAATTTATTTTTCATATTTTGGATCACCAGATCTTACTCCGTTAGATTTTTTTTCTTTGGGGAACAATTGAAAATCAGGTGCTTAAAGCTATGTCAACTGCTCACAAAGAACTGGAGCATAAAGTAAGGGCGACATGACCGAACATCATGACGTTAATCAATGTGGTGCAAACAACAATTATTGATAAGTTGAACTTTGCCTTGATCAATAAGAAGGCCGTTTTGAACACTCAGAACCTTAATGGCACATTTTTGAGTTTTATTTTTTGTTGTAATGATGATAGGATGTGTATTCAATTCCTTTGTGTAGCTTATTCCAATATAGGCCAAGACGTCTATTTCGTCTGGTTCGTTGCACATTTTGCATTTCGAAAGCAACACCTTCAATTGTTTGTCAAGGATAACTGGAATAATATGACTTAGCGAATAGGCATACCGAATGCAGATACGTACTATTTTTTATTAGGTACAATTATTCAGGAAAATAGTGTAAATAATATAAGAGTGTGTAGGGTCAAATTATTCGGAAGAAAGTGGTCACTTAGAAAAAGCCGACGAGCCACCCTCTTTCTGTTTGAAAAAATCAAGTAAACTGAAAAAATAAGTATTTGTAACTTTTAGAAAATCCTTAAAACGACTGCTAGGTTGTTCGCCTCAAAATCGTATTTTTCCCGTGTCACTTGATCAAAAATTAAGCGATACACAGGATCCATGGCATTCTAGATCGAAAAATAAGAATTGAAATAAAAATGACTTTATTTGTCAAATATTGAGAAGTGAGGCGTTGTTGAGTTCAGAATGTCATTCTCGGTCGAAATAAGTAAAATATATAGGGTGTCAAATTTAGAAACTGAAAGTTTGAGTCATTTCCGGTCAAACCAGAAATACTTCAATGCAAGTAGATATATCAAAAAATGTAAAGAAGGTGGGCTGATAAGAGCCATTTTTCGCCCATCAGCGACATATATATTTATGAATAACAAATAAAACATACTTATTTTAAATGAAAACTGAAATTCGTGGTATACATAAATTAAGTAATTATCTGAGTGTTATATATGTGTATTAAGCAATAATAAAAGATAAAGAGTTTTCATACACCTCACTATCAGACCATCCTTCAGTATCATCAGACTTGCTTGTTTTAGTAAGAACTCTTGTTATCCTTAGAGAAGATGAAGTGGGAGCCTTTTGAGATTGAGCCACGCGGAATGTATATGTTCTGCATTTAGGACACAATTTAGAACCAATCTGCAGACCACAGATTTTAGATTTTCTAAGTATTGCTATAATGTTTTTGTACGAGCTGCTACGGATATCACTGTTTGTTTTTCGCCACGTTTTACAACAATAACACTGGTATCCAGGGATTATTGTTTTATCAAGTTTTGCAATAAACGTTGAACGCGACAGCACAGCACAGCTTCTATACCTTTACTACGTAAATATACTAAGTGGCATATAAATCCGAAAACCCAGTTTAAATGGTTTTATTTTAGTAAAAGTTGGTGTATGTATTTATCTTACTGTAAATAATAAGTGAAAAAATTTTCAGCCTTATCAGTTGGACATTCCGGTTTTTATACTGCTTTTTTTTTAATTCACTAATAGTAAAGAATCAACGTTGGCGGATTTTGGTTCTTGACATCCTTTACGATCGGTTACGATGCCTAGAGTACGGAGACCTGTACGATTTCGTCAACTTAGTGAGTTTGATAGGGGCCGTATAGTGGGACTTCGGGAAGCTGGACTTCCTTTTCGGGCAATTGCAGTTAGAGTGCAAAGAAGTGTAGACACTGTGGTTAGGTGTTGCCAGGCATGGCTTCGAGAAGGCCGTACGTAAAGAGCAAGGGGCACTGGACGCCGCCGTAGAACAACAGACCGTGAAGATCGCCGCCTAAGATTATTGGCCTTAAGGGACCGTTTCTCCACTACCAGGTCCATTGCAAATGAATGGTTTGCAGAACACGGAAGACCTATTGGCATGCGAAGTGTTTACCGACGAATGAGAAGTTTTGGCTTGTTTTCATACCGGCCACACTGGGTCCTCCCTTTAACTCGAGAACACCGACGTAATCGCCTTGAGTGGTGCAGACAACGGTCACTCTGGGATAAGGAATGGAACAGTATTGTCTTTAGTGACGAGTCTCGATTTTGTTTAGGCATGCACGATGGTCGTGCCAGGGTTAGAAGGCGACCTGGTGAAAGGAGGAATCCACAGTTTTTGTTGAAAGACATGTTCATCACACTGTTGGAGTTATGGTTTGGGGTGCTATAGCTTATGGTTCCAGGTCACCATTAATCTTCATCAGAGGTAACATGAACGCGCAGCGTTATATCCACGAAGTTCTAGAACCCCATCTTTTACCCTATATTGACACCCTGGCAGATCCAACTTTCCAACAAGATGATGCCCGACCACATGTTGCAAGAGTCACAATAGACTTCTTTCAACATAATGATGTCACATTGTTACCATGGCCACCAAGATCTCCCGACTTATCCCCAATTGAGCACGTGTGGGATATGATGGGTAGGAGATTGCTCAATTTGCAACGTCCTCCTCAGACTCTAGAAGCACTTCGAGAGGAGTTGGTGGTTGCCTGGAATGAGATACCACAGGATCACATTGACCACCTGATCAGAAGCATGCCTAGGCGCGTTGGAGAATGCGTAGTACATCAGGGTGCATCCACACATTATTAAAGGTCAAAGGCCTTTAAAGCAGTGCAATCATTTTGAAATTTTTATCATTTACTTATTATGCTTCATTAAGTACAAAATTTTATTAAAATAAAACCATTTAAACTGGGTGTTCGGATTTATATGTCACTTAGTATACTTTTCGAGCGCGAAAACTCATGTCTGAACACGCAACGACTGCAGCGTAAGTCACACTCTCTCGCGGCATATATTACGTATTTTTTTATTGATGCTCTCACTGAAAAAAAACAAATAAATACTCGTATACAAGCTTATAATAAGTAGACCCATTGAGCATTAAAGTTAATGTGGTTCATGGAACCCTTCGTAAGGAAAACATGATTCAAAGATCGAAAAACAACAAAAATGAACAAAAAGTGTACTCTATTTCTTGGCAATAAGTTCTGAAGCATATTACACTATTTATACCGTAAATATTATATAATGAAAAAATAAACGTCGTGAAGTTCACAAATAAATTCAATAATAGTCTGGAATCGAACTTTTTATTTTTGAGTGTTTTTCTATCTTTAATAATAAAAAAGTTACAGGGGTGATCCACCTTAAAGAATCACGCGGTATAACCTGTGCCTCAGTAAATTCTCAAGGTTCTTAGTATGGATACATGTGTATCTGTATAAAAAACAGAACAAGCTGCGTGTGAAGTATTAAATACTCTTTTTACTTGTACGTGTATACTATAATTTATGTTCGTGCATTGCAAACCTATGTCCACCGCGGCTCTAGACAGTGGCATCGATTCAAGGGGTCCAATTTCCTATGACTGTCACATAGATCCAGCTAAATCTGAGCGATGACCTGGATAATGCTCACTTTGTCGGCATTGGTAAATTGTAGTTCATTGGATAGATTTGCCACTTCAAGTTGTTTGAGTAAATTGTGGTGACCATTAGCGTCAAACAAGTGGCTTAAGTCAATTATAATACAATTATTTCTATATTAGGCTTTTTCTAGTGACAGTTCTAGTCAATAAGCAGCAACTCAACGATCTCGCCAAAACCAAAATAAGCCAGGTCATCCTTGCAGTGAAGCAAAACTACAGGGTGTTTCAGAACTATGGGATCAAACTTGTAGGGGTTATTCAGTGTAACAGTAGAAAACATTTGAGTATAGGGATCCATATCCGGCGCTTGTGTGTTGTTATCTTTAAAAACGATAATAGAGATTGTTTCTTGTAGCTGCATTCCATATCGCCTTCGTGCTATCGTATTTGTGAAGTTTGCAAGAATTTAACAAAAAATAATTGTTGCGAATGGAAAACTTTACCAATCAAGAATTGGGGCATATGCATTTTTGGAATAGGGAACAACAAGCTGCAATGCACGAGCAGCAGCACGGTTGTATCAAGAACGTTATCCCGAACGACAGCATCCGAGATACAACAAGTTTATTGCTATTCATCGGCGGCTCTCCGAGACAGGCATGTTTAAAACCAACATGCATGATACTGGTGTTGCTCGAACCGTAAGAACGGTCGAATTTGAAGAAGAGGTCCTTCAGCCAGTTGCTGACGAACCATCAAGTAGCACACGTCACATTGCTGAGGATATGAATACGAGTAACGCTTCCGTCTGGCGGGTGCTACACGAGCAACAACTTTGTCCTTACCACACTTGTCAATGACTTCTTCATCAAATCGCTGCACAACCAAATTCTTTACGCTACGTTTTATAGACTGATGAAGCCTTTTTCACAAGGGACGGTATTTTTAATAGTAGGAATAGCCACGTGTGGGACAAAGAATATCCCCATGCAATTTCTCCTAGAAAACATCAGCAACGTTGGTCTGTCAACGTATGGGCAGGCATTGTTGATGATTATTTCATTGGGCCATACCTTCTACCGGAACGGTTAACAGGACCTATTTACTGGCGTTTCTTGGAGGAAGTTCCTCCAGAACTTCATGAAAATGTTCCATTGAACGCTCGACAGCAAATGTGGTTTTAGCATGATTGAGCGCCGGCTCACTTTGCTGTACAAGTACGTATTCGGCTCAGCGGTTTGGGCTCCGCTGGATTGCCAGAGGTGGAGCAGTCCCTTGGCCACCTAGATTATCCGATTTAACGTCGCTAGACTTTTTCCTGTGGAGACATGTAAAGTCGTTGGTTTACGAAACTCCAGTAGAAACAGAGCAAGACTTAATTGGATGAAATACAGCAGCATTTGAAATCATGCAAAACGAGTAACAAATTTTCAGTCAAGTCCGCCGAAATCATGTGCGACGTTTAAATCACCGGTGTGAAGTTGGCAGACAAAATTTAGCGGACAATTTGCCGAAGATACCCGAATGACCAGTGGCGTCGACATCCTCGATCAGACTGTGATTGTGAAGGATACAGCTAACAGCTCGCAACAATAAATATATATATATATGCACGAGAATAAGCACCCCTATAGGAAGAATCATTTTCCACCCTAATTAAATAATTGGTAGGAACAAGAGTTAACCCACAACCTTTCTTCGAGTTTTCACTTACCGATTACTGTATTGAAAGTAATTAATGAGCTAAATAGCATATACTGAGAAAATCTCTAAAGGGGTGCTAGATGAAAAAATATAAATAAAACTTCATTTTCACCCCCAAAAAAATGATTCCACAAAATGATTTATATCTCAAAAAAATACTCTATAACAGAGACAATTCATGGGCTAGGTGGCATGGTGTGAGAAAGCTTCTGAAAGGCTGGCAGATAAAAAAATATGCTAAAAAATTCATTTTCACCCCCAAGGAAATGATTCCCCAAAATCAGTTGTACCTCAAAGAAATAGTCTATTATAGAGACAATTTATAGGCTAGGTGGCATGGTGTGAGAAAGCTTCTGAAACGCTTGCAGATAAAAAAATATGCTAAAAAATTCATTTTCACCCCCAAGGAAATGATTCCCCAAAATCAGTTGTACCTCAAAGAAATACTCTATTATAGAGACAATTTATAGGCTAGGTGGCATGGTGTGAGAAAGCTTCTGAAAGGCTGGCAGATAAAAAAATATGCTAAAAAATTCATTTTCACCGCCAAGGAAATGATTCCCCAAAATCAGTTGTACCTCAAAAAAATACCCTATTATAGAGACAATTTATAGGCTAGGTGGCATGGTGTGAGAAAGCTTCTGAAACGCTGGCAGATAAAAAAATATGCTAAAAAATTCATTTTCACCCCCAAGGAAATGAATCCCCAAAATCAGTTGTACCTCAAAGAAATACTCTATTATAGAGACAATTTATAGGCTAGGTGACATGGTGTGAGAAAGCTTCTGAAAGGCTGGCAGATAAAAAAATATGCAAAAAAATTCATTTTCACCCCCAAGGAAATGATTCCCCAAAATCAGTTGTACCTCAAAAAAATACTCTATTACAGAGACTACTCATAGGCTGGATGACATGGTGTGAGAAAGCTTCTGAAAGGCTGGCAGATAAAAAAATATGCTAAAAAATTAATTTTCACCCCCAAGGAAATGAATCCCCAAAATCAGTGGTACCTCAAAGAAATACTCTATTATAGAGACAATTTATAGGCTAGGTGGCATGGTGTGAGAAAGCTTCTGAAACGCTGGCAGATAAAAAAATATGCTAAAAAATTCATTTTCACCCCCAAGGAAATGAATCCCCAAAATCAGTTGTACCTCAAAGAAATACTCTATTATAGAGACAATTTATAGGCTAGGTGACATGGTGTGAGAAAGCTTCTGAAAGGCTGGCAGATAAAAAAATATGCTAAAAAATTCATTTTCACCCCCAAGGAAATGATTCCCCAAAATCAGTTGTACCTCAAAAGAATACCCTATTATAGAGACAATTTATAGGCTAGGTGACATGGTGTGAGAAAGCTTCTGAAAGGCTGGCAGATAAAAAAATATGCAAAAAATTCATTTTCACCCCCAAGGAAATGATTCCCCAAAATCAGTTGTACCTCAAAAAAATACTCTATTACAGAGACTACTTATAGGCTGAATGACATGGTGTGAGAAAGCTTCTGAAAGGCTGGCAGATAAAAAAATATGCTAAAAAATTAATTTTCACCCCCAAGGAAATGAATCCCCAAAATCAGTTGTACCTCAAAGAAATACTCTATTATAGAGACAATTTATAGGCTAGGTGGCATGGTGTGAGAAAGCTTCTGAAAAGCTGGCAGATAAAAAAATATGCTAAAAAATTCATTTTCACCCCCAAGGAAATGAATCCCCAAAATCAGTTGTACCTCAAAGAAATACTCTATTATAGAGACAATTTATAGGCTAGGTGGCATGGTGTGAGAAAGCTTCTGAAACGCTGGCAGATAAAAAAATATGCTAAAAAATTCATTTTCACCCCCAAGGAAATGAATCCCCAAAATCAGTTGTACCTCAAAGAAATACTCTATTATAGAGACAATTTATAGGCTAGGTGACATGGTGTGAGAAAGCTTCTGAAAGGCTGGCAGATAAAAAAATATGCTAAGAAATTCATTTTCACCCCCAAGGAAATGATTCCCCAAAATCAGTTGTACCTCAAAAAAATACTCTATTACAGAGACTACTTATAGGCTGGATGACATGGTGTGAGAAAGCTTCTGAAAGGCTGGCAGATAAAAAAATATGCTAAAAAATTAATTTTCACCCCCAAGGAAATGAATCCCCAAAATCAGTTGTACCTCAAAGAAGTACTCTATTATAGAGACAATTTATAGGCTAGGTGGCATGGTGTGAGAAAGCTTCTGAAACGCTGGCAGATAAAAAAATATGCTGAAAAATTAATTTTCACCCCCAAGGAAATGATTCCCCAAAATCAGTTGTACCTCAAAAGAATACCCTATTATAGAGACAATTTATAGGCTAGGTGACATGGTGTGAGAAAGCTTCTGAAAGGCTGGCAGATAAAAAAATATGCAAAAAAATTCATTTTCACCCCCAAGGAAATGATTCCCCAAAATCAGTTGTACCTCAAAAAAATACTCGATTACAGAGACTACTTATAGGCTGGATGACATGGTGTGAGAAAGCTTCTGAAAGGCTGGCAGATAAAAAAATATGCTAAAAAATTAATTTTCACCCCCAAGGAAATGAATCCCCAAAATCAGTTGTACCTCAAAGAAATACTCTATTATAGAGACAATTTATAGGCTAGGTGACATGGTATGAGAAAGCTTCTGAAACGCTGGCAGATAAAAAAATATGCTAAAAAATTCATTTTCACCCCCAAGGAAATGAATCCCCAAAATCAGTTGTACCTCAAAGAAATACTCTATTATAGAGACAATTTATAGGCTAGGTGACATGGTGTGAGAAAGCTTCTGAAAGGCTGGCAGATAAAAAAATATGCTAAAAAATTCATTTTCACCCCCAAGGAAATGATTCCCCAAAATCAGTTGTACCTCAAAAAAATACTCTATTACAGAGACTACTTATAGGCTGGATGACATGGTGTGAGAAAGCTTCTGAAAGGCTGGCAGATAAAAAAATATGTTAAAAAATTAATTTTCACCCCCAAGGAAATGAATCCCCAAAATCAGTTGTACCTCAAAGAAATACTCTATTATAGAGACAATTTATAGGCTAGGTGGCATGGTGTGAGAAAGCTTCTGAAACGCTGGCAGATAAAAAAATATGCTAAAAAATTCATTTTCACCCCCAAGGAAATGAATCCCCAAAATCAGTTGTACCTCAAAGAAATACTCTATTATAGAGACAATTTATAGGCTAGGTGGCATGGTGTGAGAAAGCTTCTGAAACGCTGGCAGATAAAAAAATATGCTAAAAAATTAATTTTCACCCCCAAGGAAATGAATCCCCAAAATCAGTTGTACCTCAAAGAAATACTCTATTATAGAGACAATTTATAGGCTAGGTGGCATGGTGTGAGAAAGCTTCTGAAACGCTGGCAGATAAAAAAATATGCTAAAAAATTAATTTTCACCCCCAAGGAAATGAATCCCCAAAATCAGTTGTACCTCAAAGAAATACTCTATTATAGAGACAATTTATAGGCTAGGTGGCATGGTGTGAGAAAGCTTCTGAAACGCTGGCAGATAAAAAAATATGCTAAAAAATTCATTTTCACCCCCAAGGAAATGAATCCCCAAAATCAGTTGTACCTCAAAGAAATACTCTATTATAGAGACAATTTATAGGCTAGGTGGCATGGTGTGAGAAAGCTTCTGAAACGCTGGCAGATAAATAAATATGCTAAAAAATTCATTTTCGCCCCCAAGGAAATGAATCCCCAAAATCAGTTGTACCTCAAAGAAATACTCTATTATAGAGACAATTTATAGGCTAGGTGACATGGTGTGAGAAAGCTTCTGAAAGGCTGGCAGATAAAAAAATATGCTAAAAAATTCATTTTCACCCCCAAGGAAATGATTCCCCAAAATCAGTTGTACCTCAAAAAAATACTCTATTACAGAGACTACTTATAGGCTGGATGACATGGCGTGAGAAAGCTTCTGAAAGGCTGGCAGATAAAAAAATATGCTAAAAAATTAATTTTCACCCCCAAGGAAATGAATCCCCAAAATCAGTTGTACCTCAAAGAAATACTCTATTATAGAGACAATTTATAGGCTAGGTGGCATGGTGTGAGAAAGCTTCTGAAACGCTGGCAGATAAAAAAATATGCTAAAAAATTCATTTTCACCCCCAAGGAAATGAATCCCCAAAATCAGTTGTACCTCAAAGACATACTCTATTATAGAGACAATTTATAGGCTAGGTGACATGGTGTGAGAAAGCTTCTGAAAGGCTGGCAGATAAAAAAATATGCTAAAAAATTCATTTTCACCCCCAAGGAAATGATTCCCCAAAATCAGTTGTACCTCAAAAAAATACTCTATTACAGAGACTACTTATAGGCTGGATGACATGGTGTGAGAAAGCTTCTGAAAGGCTGGCAGATAAAAAAATATGCTAAAAAATTAATTTTCACCCCCAAGGAAATGAATCCCCAAAATCAGTTGTACCTCAAAGAAATACTCTATTATAGAGACAATTTATAGGCTAGGTGGCATGGTGTGAGAAAGCTTCTGAAACGCTGGCAGATAAAAAAATATGCTAAAAAATTCATTTTCACCCCCAAGGAAATGAATCCCCAAAATCAGTTGTACCTCAAAGAAATACTCTATTATAGAGATAATTTATAGGCTAGGTGACATGGTGTGAGAAAGCTTCTGAAAGGCTGGCAGATAAAAAAATATGCTAAAAAATTCATTTTCACCCCCAAGGAAATGAATCCCCAAAATCAGTTGTACCTCAAAGAAATACTCTATTACAGAGACAATTTATAGGCTAGGTGGCATGGTGTGAGAAAGCTTCTGAAACGCTGGCAGATAAAAAAATATGCTAAAAAATTCATTTTCACCCCCAAGGAAATGAATCCCCAAAATCAGTTGTACCTCAAAGAAATACTCTATTATAGAGACAATTTATAGGCTAGGTGACATGGTGTGAGAAAGCTTCTGAAAGGCTGGCAGATAAAAAAATATGCTAAAAAATTCATTTTCACCCCCAAGGAAATGAATCCCCAAAATCAGTTGTACCTCAAAGAAATACTCTATTACAGAGACAATTTATAGGCTAGGTGGCATGGTGTGAGAAAGCTTCTGAAACGCTGGCAGATAAAAAAATATGCTAAAAAATTCATTTTCACCCCCAAGGAAATGAATCCCCAAAATCAGTTGTACCTCAAAGAAATACTCTATTATAGAGACAATTTATAGGCTAGGTGACATGGTGTGAGAAAGCTTCTGAAAGGCTGGCAGATAAAAAAATATGCTAAAAAATTCATTTTCACCCCCAAGGAAATGATTCCCCAAAATCAGTTGTACCTCAAAAAAATACTCTATTACAGAGACTACTTATAGGCTGGATGACATGGTGTGAGAAAGCTTCTGAAAGGCTGGCAGATAAAAAAATATGCTAAAAAATTAATTTTCACCCCCAAGGAAATGAATCCCCAAAATCAGTTGTACCTCAAAGAAATACTCTATTATAGAGACAATTTATAGGCTAGGTGACATGGTGTGAGAAAGCTTCTGAAACGCTGGCAGATAAAAACATATGCTAAAAAATTCATTTTCACCCCCAAGGAAATGAATCCCCAAAATCAGTTGTACCTCAAAGAAATACTCTATTATAGAGACAATTTATAGGCTAGGTGACATGGTGTGAGAAAGCTTCTGAAAGGCTGGCAGATAAAAAAATATGCTAAAAAATTCATTTTCACCCCCAAGGAAATGATTCCCCAAAATCAGTTGTACCTCAAAAAAATACTCTATTACAGAGACTACTTATAGGCTGGATGACATGGTGTGAGAAAGCTTCTGAAAGGCTGGCAGATAAAAAAATATGCTAAAAAATTAATTTTCACCCCCAAGGAAATGAATCCCCAAAATCAGTTGTACCTCAAAGAAATACTCTATTATAGAGACAATTTATAGGCTAGGTGGCATGGTGTGAGAAAGCTTCTGAAACGCTGGCAGATAAAAAAATATGCTAAAAAATTCATTTTCACCCCCAAGGAAATGAATCCCCAAAATCAGTTGTACCTCAAAGAAATACTCTATTATAGAGACAATTTATAGGCTAGGTGACATGGTGTGAGAAAGCTTCTGAAAGGCTGACAGATAAAAAAATATGCTAAAAAATTCATTTTCACCCCCAAGGAAATGATTCCCCAAAATCAGTTGTACCTCAAAAAAATACTCTATTACAGAGACTACTTATAGGCTGGATGACATGGTGTGAGAAAGCTTCTGAAAGGCTGGCAGATAAAAAAATATGCTAAAAAATTAATTTTCACCCCCAAGGAAATGAATCCCCAAAATCAGTTGTACCTCAAAGAAATACTCTATTATAGAGACAATTTATAGGCTAGGTGGCATGGTGTGAGAAAGCTTCTGAAAGGCTGGCAGATAAAAAAATATGCTAAAAAATTCATTTTCACCCCCAAGGAAATGATTCCCCAAAATCAGTTGTACCTCAAAAAAATATTCTATTACAGAGACTACTTATAGGCTGGATGACATGGTGTGAGAAAGCTTCTGAAAGGCTGGCAGATAAAAAAATATGCTGAAAAATTAATTTTCACCCCCAAGGAAATGATTCCCCAAAATCAGTTGTACCTCAAAAGAATACCCTATTATAGAGACAGATCGAGTATGTGTAGCCAGCGTTAAATGGTTTATACACTACTCTTGGTCTGCGGCTATAATACCGAGATTTTGATCAGCTTTTAGCGTTTCACTAATAGGGAATATTCCAATATTCATGATATATTTTCATTTTCTATTACTTAAATTTTTATGAGATTTTCTTGTAAATATTTCTCTAGTTTTCGTTTGCCTTCTGTATTTTAAAATTTTTTAGTTTTGATATTGATCAATCAATTCTATCCTTTAAGAATTTACATTTAAGGCAATATTGAAGTGCTTATACATACATATACCACTTTCGTGTTGTGTGTACTCGATAACATCAGCCATGGCGAAGAAAAACTTTATATCCCGAACAAAGGCCTTTAGAATTATGTGTTCTGAGCTGAGAAAAATTCAGCCTGAACTAAATATTGGATCACCTATTGATATATCGACTTATGGTCGGTTGGCTTTGGCATTGAAAGGTACAAAGTACGGATGTACCAGCATGGTATCGAAAATAATCGATACCTCTGATTTTAAAAATTACCTAAAAAAATTCTTATGCACTTCCTCATGTACATCGACTATTATAAATAGTATAGAAATGAGTCGTGCTCTGATTGATTTAAATCTAAATATGAGTGATGTATGCACTGCTTACAGAAATCCATGTTCTGTGTATGAAATGATTTGTGATAAGCTTTGTATTGAGAATTCTTTAAAAAATCGTAGAAGAATATATGATATTTGGAGAAAAATTATTAGAGGCAATTGCGGTTCTTGCAATGAGGAAACCGAAATCAAAAATCAGGATGCCTCTGTCACGGAGATGAATTTGATAGAAATATTACACCAGGAAGAGGAAGTGAGCGCAACAGGAACGATCTTAACGTTGGATCAGCGAGCCGAAAGATCTCATGAAAATGCTGTAAGGGCGACTAGTTCAAATAATTCATTACCGCATGCAACTGATGACTCATTTTTCGAAGACGCTTTGGCAAAAGTAGACTGTTTGAATCATACCGTGTATATCAAGAAACCATTGCTTGATGTTACTCCTGAAATGATGGATGAATCGCCAGATTGTACAACAATCATGAGTGCATTTTCTGAACAAACAACATCATCTGATAATATTCTTCCCTCTAACTCAGTCAATGATACGGCAACGTTTGAAGTCAGGGGTTTCAAGGATTGCACGTGGCTGGAAGGCATGTTTACCATTGAACAAAAGTTTTGGAATATTATTTATAGAAAAAAGAAGTTGAATCCAAAATATTATCCGTACTATTTGAAACGTTGCATAATAAAGCATGCGAGTAACACCTGCTTATTAAATTTTAAGTACAACAGGTATCTCAAAAAAGACGACACGACCGTTATATATGCCGTATGCAAACATAACAACGAAAAATGCAAAAAATTTAAAATTTATTTAAAAAAACAATGGGTGTTCGTTTTCAGCTCCTCTGTGAATTATTGTCATTCCGACTACTTGACATCATCACACGTGAGAGGAGTAGAGAGGAAGTTGGTGAAGCAGAAGCTGCTCAACAAGAAAGCTTTTCAGTATAAGAAAGATTCACTTTTAGAAATGAAACCAGAGTTTGCCAAAACAAGCAAAAATTTGCTAAATGTAAAATCCGACAGCACTCTAAGGAAGTTAAAATCAGAAACTTCCAGACAGTTAGACAGGTCAAAGGACGATATGACAGACATAATGATGATGCTGAAGGATCATCCAGAATATATTAAAGAAATATCAATTCCTTTTAATATCAAACTATATAGTATAGAACAAATAAACGTTATGAAATCTGAAAAATGCGGTGATGTCCTTCCTATTATATATTTTGATGCAACTGGAGGAGTTGTAAGAAATCCGTTTCCACTTATTAAGAAAAGAATATATTTGTATACTGCAGTTATTCCTATAAGACCGTCCAAACGAATTTTTCCCATATTCTCGATGGTTTCAGCCAATCACGATTCCAACACTATTTTCAAAATGTTGCATGATTTTAGATACTTTTGCGAAGAGCAAAATGCTTGGCCAGCGTTATCGGGTGTCGTCACCGACTTTTCATTTGCAAATGTGCATGCTATTTGCAAAGCCTTTAACAGACGTACTATATCGGAATATATTCAGTTATGTTACGATAAAGCCATAGAAGGAAAATCGACAGATAATAGTGTCATTAAAATATACTTGTGCTGTGCTCATTTTATAAAAATGATATGTCATGATGTTGACCGCATAGCGAAAAATGACACACAGCGTCGATATTTCAAAGATATGCTGGCAGCTGGCTTATCCATTCATAACATCAACGATTTTGATGATTTCGTTTATAATACCTATATTATCTTGAACTCCCAATACAATAGTCATTTAGTTGAACGATCGAAACTATTTTTCAAAAAGGCAGCAGATGAATTCCAGCCTGAAAGTATCAATGAATTCATTTACATTGAAAATGCTATTGAAATCGACCACCAAATATCTGATGAAGCAATTCATACTTCAAGTCCTTTTTATAAGCGATATTTATTTTTAACTCAAAAAATCTCAATTACGTTTGCTCCGAGGGATAACAAAAGTGAATACTTCAATGAAGATATGCTACAACTTATTGCAAAAAAATACATGCCATATTGTCCGCTTTGGTCGAAATTGATGATAGAAAGTGGCCCTCTGTTAAGCAACGCTTATGTCGAAAACTATTTCGGACAGTTGAAACAAAACTCTCTCAATGGAAGGCGCAATCTGAAATGTTCAGAATTTGTCAGGATACTGAGAAGAGATATGCTGTCTTTGAGCAAGGAGAGTAACCTTCAAGTATCTAAATCACGCCTTGCGAGAAGCAAAGATAACTCAAACGAAAAACTTTCACAGGAGACCTGGAATAGACGGAAAAGAAATCACACATCTCACTTTAGTGGTACATATTTAAAATCAGCTGTTGTAGATCCCGACAAAGATAATAAAATCGCCATTCAGGACTGCGTTTTTTCCGAGGACGATTGCGATTTCACTCAATGCATTTATTGTGGCCATGGTACTACGGACGTTGTCACTAATTGGGTCCAGTGCTTTGCATGTAAGAAATGGGTACATGAATATTGTTTGAAAACAAAGTCGATATGGAAACATTCAATTTCACATGCAAGATATGCACATCAGAGCTTCCTCAAATATCCAATTCGAGTGATATCTATCAGAGCTGTGAGGAACACTTAGAGTCCATAAAGTTATCCCCAGAACGGATTTCTATGATAGAACGCGATACACGCCTTCAAAGCAACAGTATAAGATGGCAGGAAGAAAGACAGATCAGAGTTACCTCGTCGTATTTCGGAAGAATTTGCAAGGTAAGGGATGAAAACTCGTACGCTAACATAGTAGCTGCGATTAGAGGTGGAAACAGTATAAGAACTCCAGCTACTACTCACGGCCTCAAATATGAGAAAGACGCCATACAACTGTACGAAAAACAAATGAACGTTCGCTGTTCTACGGCTGGCTTGATGATACACCGTGAGTACCCTTATCTTGCTGCTTCACCAGATGGGCTTGTAGGAGAAGACGGTATTGTAGAGGTAAAATGCCCGTACAATGCTCGAAATTACAATCCCCAAAAATATGATTTCGACTTTCTGAATAAGAATGGAGAATCTATTCGAGGGATACATAATTACCATTACCAAATACAGGGTTTACTTGAAATAACTGATCGGTCTTGGTGCGATTTAGTCATTTATACGTTCAAAGGTGCCAAAGTCCTGCGAGTGACCAGGAATAAAAAGTTTTGGACGATAATGCTTAAAAAATTGAGAACGTTTTACTTGTTCCATCTATTACCTTCTGTTCTAAATTTTTCAAACCTATCCAAGTCACAAAGGAAGTGGACAACTGCCGAACCAATAAAAGTTATGGATAACGGTTTGGTAGAAAACATTTATTTCTACCGACAGTTGCCGGATAAAAGGGGTTACGTAGTATTAGTAAACAGAGATCTGTACTTTTCAATTAAAGAGCTGCTTCAGGACGATTTTGCTACACTGGATGATAGGCAGTATCTAAGTAATTTCGTCGTAGATCACTGCCTGCACACAATCAATAGATTCAGCGGCAACAAATTCCAAATCGTTTCAGTTTCGAAATCATCGAAAATATTTTCTGACAACAATTATCCCATTTCCTTCGTTGAAAGCGTTACGTTCACCAAAGATTTGATAGTTATGCCAGTTCTCCAAAATAATCATTACACATTACTGATTTTCTCTATCACGGAAAATTTAGTGACATTTCTTGATCCCATGGGTAATGAGTTACTCTTCAAAAATACTTATTGTGAAAGACTGTCAACATTTTTGAGGTATAAAAACATAAGCATAACCAAGTTCAATTTTAAAATACCAGACCACGTTATACAAAAAGATGGTTTTAACTGCGGTGTCTATATAATACATTTTTTCCAAAAACTTGCCAAGAACATGAGGCTGGACTGTCAAGTTGATATAGATGAACAAAGGATAAATTTCAAGTGGATGTTACTTCGCAACAGCTCAGTTATGACGGATATTTGCCTATTCTGTGCCTGTTCCACAGCTCGAGACAAGGCAGATTGTATTTTCGCTTGTAGGCTCTGTAGAAGAAACATACATTTGAAGTGTCTCCTTACAGCAGCAGAATTGGAGAAAAATATAGACGTAAACGAGAAACTGCGTAATAAAATATGTGACCTCTGCAGAGCCAACTAATTAAATGCTTCACTTAGATATAATAAGTTTCCATTAATATATACATTTGCCTGCCCTTTCTTTAGTAGATACCATATAGCGTGATCTGGTCCACTAATTTCAGAAATTTTGGGCTATGTCGCATTCTAGGGAATTATTTCCTTGGAGGTGAACATGAATTCTAACATATTTTTCTTATCTGCTATCTCTCCTTGTCGTCTAGCTTATAAATAGTCTCTATAATAGAGTATTTTTTTGAGGTACAACTGATTTTGGGGAATCATTTCCTTGGGGGTGAAAATGAATTTTTTAGCATATTTTTTTATCTGCCAGCGTTTCAGAAGCTTTCTCACACCATGCCACCTAGCCTATAAATTGTCTCTATAATAGAGTATTTCTTTGAGGTACAACTGATTTTGGGGATTCATTTCCTTGGGGGTGCAAATTAATTTTTTAGCATATTTTTTTATCTGCCAGCCTTTCAGAAGCTTTCTCACACCATGTCATCCAGCCTATGAGTAGTCTCTGTAATAGAGTATTTTTTTGAGGTACAACTGATTTTGGGGAATCATTTCCTTGGGGGTGAAAATGAATTTTTTTGCATATTTTTTTATCTGCCAGCCTTTCAGAAGCTTTCTCACACCATGTCACCTAGCCTATAAATTGTCTCTATAATAGAGTATTTCTTTGAGGTACAACTGATTTTGGGGATTCATTTCCTTGGGGGTGAAAATGAATTTTTTAGCATATTTTTTTATCTGCCAGCGTTTCAGAAGCTTTCTCACACCATGCCACCTAGCCTATAAATTGTCTCTATAATAGGGTATTTTTTTGAGGTACAACCGATTTTGGGGAATCATTTCCTTGGCGGTGAAAATGAATTTTTTAGCATATTTTTTTATCTGCCAGCCTTTCAGAAGCTTTCTCACACCATGCCACCTAGCCTATAAATTGTCTCTATAATAGAGTATTTCTTTGAGGTACAACTGATTTTGGGGATTCATTTCCTTGGGGGTGAAAATGAATTTTTTAGCATATTTTTTTATCTGCCAGCCTTTCAGAAGCTTTCTCACACCATGTCACCTAGCCTATAAATTGTCTCTATAATAGAGTATTTCTTTGAGGTACAACTGATTTTGGGGATTCATTTCCTTGGGGGTGAAAATGAATTTTTTAGCATATTTTTTTATCTGCCAGCGTTTCAGAAGCTTTCTCACACCATGCCACCTAGCCTATAAATTGTCTCTATAATAGAGTATTTCTTTGAGGTACAACTGATTTTGGGGATTCATTTCCTTGGGGGTGAAAATTTATTTTTTTAGCATATTTTTTTATCTGCCAGCCTTTCAGAAGCTTTCTCACACCATGTCATCCAGCCTATAAGTAGTCTCTGTAATAGAGTATTTTTTTGAGGTACAACTGATTTTGGGGAATCATTTCCTTGGGGGTGAAAATGAATTTTTTAGCATATTTTTTTATCTGCCAGCCTTTCAGAAGCTTTCTCACACCATGTCACCTAGCCTATAAATTGTCTCTATAATAGAGTATTTCTTTGAGGTACAACTGATTTTGGGGATTCATTTCCTTGGGGGTGAAAATGAATTTTTTAGCATATTTTTTTATCTGCCAGCGTTTCAGAAGCTTTCTCACACCATGCCACCTAGCCTATAAATTGTCTCTATAATAGAGTATTTCTTTGAGGTACAACTGATTTTGGGGATTCATTTCCTTGGGGGTGAAAATTAATTTTTTAGCATATTTTTTTATCTGCCAGCCTTTCAGAAGCTTTCTCACACCATGTCATCCAGCCTATAAGTAGTCTCTGTAATAGAGTATTTTTTTGAGGTACAACTGATTTTGGGGAATCATTTCCTTGGGGGTGAAAATGAATTTTTTAGCATATTTTTTTATCTGCCAGCCTTTCAGAAGCTTTCTCACACCATGTCACCTAGCCTATAAATTGTCTCTATAATAGAGTATTTCTTTGAGGTACAACTGATTTTGGGGATTCATTTCCTTGGGGGTGAAAATGAATTTTTTAGCATATTTTTTTATCTGCCAGCGTTTCAGAAGCTTTCTCACACCATGCCACCTAGCCTATAAATTGTCTCTATAATAGAGTATTTCTTTGAGGTACAACTGATTTTGGGGATTCATTTCCTTGGGGGTGAAAATGAATTTTTTAGCATATTTTTTTATCTGCCAGCGTTTCAGAAGCTTTCTCACACCATGCCACCTAGCCTATAAATTGTCTCTATAATAGAGTATTTCTTTGAGGTACAACTGATTTTGGGGATTCATTTCCTTGGGGGTGAAAATTAATTTTTTAGCATATTTTTTTATCTGCCAGCCTTTCAGAAGCTTTCTCACACCATGTCATCCAGCCTATAAGTAGTCTCTGTAATAGAGTATTTTTTTGAGGTACAACTGATTTTGGGGAATCATTTCCTTGGGGGTGAAAATGAATTTTTTTGCATATTTTTTTATCTGCCAGCCTTTCAGAAGCTTTCTCACACCATGTCACCTAGCCTATAAATTGTCTCTATAATAGGGTATTCTTTTGAGGTACAACTGATTTTGGGGAATCATTTCCTTGGGGGTGAAAATGAATTTTTTAGCATATTTTTTTATCTGCCAGCCTTTCAGAAGCTTTCTCACACCATGTCACCTAGCCTATAAATTGTCTCTATAATAGAGTATTTCTTTGAGGTACAACTGATTTTGGGGTTTCATTTCCTTGGGGGTGAAAATGAATTTTTTAGCATATTTTTTTATCTGCCAGCGTTTCAGAAGCTTTCTCACACCATGCCACCTAGCCTATAAATTGTCTCTATAATAGAGTATTTCTTTGAGGTACAACTGATTTTGGGGATTCATTTCCTTGGGGGTGAAAATGAATTTTTTAGCATATTTTTTTATCTGCCAGCGTTTCAGAAGCTTTCTCACACCATGCCACCTAGCCTATAAATTGTCTCTATAATAGAGTATTTCTTTGAGGTACAACTGATTTTGGGGATTCATTTCCTTGGGGGTGAAAATTAATTTTTTAGCATATTTTTTTATCTGCCAGCCTTTCAGAAGCTTTCTCACACCATGTCATCCAGCCTATAAGTAGTCTCTGTAATAGAGTATTTTTTTGAGGTACAACTGATTTTGGGGAATCATTTCCTTGGGGGTGAAAATGAATATTTTTGCATATTTTTTTATCTGCCAGCCTTTCAGAAGCTTTCTCACACCATGTCACCTAGCCTATAAATTGTCTCTATAATAGGGTATTCTTTTGAGGTACAACTGATGTTGGGGAATCATTGCCTTGGGGGTGAAAATGAATTTTTTAGCATATTTTTTTATCTGCCAGCCTTTCAGAAGCTTTCTCACACCATGTCACCTAGCCTATAAATTGTCTCTATAATAGAGTATTTCTTTGAGGTACAACTGATTTTGGGGATTCATTTCCTTGGGGGTGAAAATGAATTTTTTAGCATATTTTTTTATCTGCCAGCGTTTCAGAAGCTTTCTCACACCATGCCACCTAGCCTATAAATTGTCTCTATAATAGAGTATTTCTTTGAGGTACAACTGATTTTGGGGATTCATTTCCTTGTGGGTGAAAATTAATTTTTTAGCATATTTTTTTATCTGCCAGCCTTTCAGAAGCTTTCTCACACCATGTCATCCAGCCTATGAGTAGTCTCTGTAATAGAGTATTTTTTTGAGGTACAACTGATTTTGGGGAATCATTTCCTTGGGGGTGAAAATGAATTTTTTTGCATATTTTTTTATCTGCCAGCCTTTCAGAAGCTTTCTCACACCATGTCACCTAGCCTATAAATTGTCTCTATAATAGAGTATTTCTTTGAGGTACAACTGATTTTGGGGATTCATTTCCTTGGGGGTGAAAATGAATTTTTTAGCATATTTTTTTATCTGCCAGCGTTTCAGAAGCTTTCTCACACCATGCCACCTAGCCTATAAATTGTCTCTATAATAGGGTATTTTTTTGAGGTACAACTGATTTTGGGGAATCATTTCCTTGGCGGTGAAAATGAATTTTTTAGCATATTTTTTTATCTGCCAGCCTTTCAGAAGCTTTCTCACACCATGCCACCTAGCCTATAAATTGTCTCTATAATAGAGTATTTCTTTGAGGTACAACTGATTTTGGGGAATCATTTCCTTGGGGGTGAAAATGAATTTTTTAGCATATTTTTTTATCTGCAAGCGTTTCAGAAGCTTTCTCACACCATGCCACCTAGCCTATAAATTGTCTCTATAATAGACTATTTCTTTGAGGTACAACTGATTTTGGGGAATCATTTCCTTGGGGGTGAAAATGAATTTTTTAGCATATTTTTTTATCTGCCAGCCTTTCAGAAGCTTTCTCACACCATGCCACCTAGCCCATGAATTGTCTCTGTTATAGAGTATATTTTTGAGATATAAATCATTTTGTGGAATCATTTTTTTGGGGGTGAAAATGAAGTTTTATTTATATTTTTTCATCTAGCACCCCTTTAGAGATTTTCTCAGTATATGCTATTTAGCTCATTAATTACTTTCAATACAGTAATCGGTAAGTGAAAACTCGAAGAAAGGTTGTGGGTTAACTCTTGTTCCTACCAATTATTTAATTAGGGTGGAAAATGATTCTTCCTATAGGGGTGCTTATTCTCGTGCATATATATATATATTTATTGTTGCGAGCTGTTAGCTGTATCCTTCACAATCACAGTCTGATCGAGGATGTCGACGCCACTGGTCATTCGGGTATCTTCGGCAAATTGTCCGCTAAATTTTGTCTGCCAACTTCACACCGGTCAAAAATCATCCGTTCTCGGAGTGTTTCGAAAAAGGTGATCGCGACATTTGTGCCAAAAGCGGGTCATATTGCAACAATTCCTCTTTATGAGCAAAGAACTGTTACCGCGGATTGGTATACCACCACTTGTTTACCGAAAGTCATCACCGAGCTTCGAAAAATCTACCCCGAAGGAAGAATCATCCTCCACCAAGGCAATGCAAGCTCGCACACAGCCCAAAAAACAAGGCAGTATTTAACGGAAGAAAACGTGGAATTATTTTACCATCCTCCATATAGTCCCGATCTAAGTCCTAACGATTTCTTTACTTTCCCGAAAATTAAAAACAGACTGCGTGGTCAAAGATTCCAGTTAAGAAGCAGTTGACGTATTCAAAAATGCCGTTTTATGTGTTAATCTTCGAAAAACAAGTCATTTAAAACTACCTACCGTGTTGTTTTATTTCCATATGCAAAACTTAAAAGACATCCCTCGTACCATCTAAGCCAAATCTAGGTCCATCTTCGTTTTCTCTATCAGGCATCCATTGTTTCCACCACCGAACAATATCCGCTTGGAGTCCATCTTTTAAATTTAGCCGCTTATAGCATTGTGGCATAAAAATGTGTACGAATCGCTGAACGAACAGACTTTGGACATAAATACCTACATCACGGGTGCATTTATCTGGAAAGGTGATTCATTATAAAAATGGCCCTTTGTTTCTCCTAGCCCTTCAACTGGCTTTAGATGATGCTATTGAAAAATAAACCATTTGCCTAGAAAATTAATGAAGAGAAGGGGGTTCTCCCTCAGCTATGGAAAACGCCTCATACATCTGGGTCATCTCCCATCTATAACCGAACTAAAACTTTTTGTGAATACTAAATTGTAACACAACGATACCGCAGAGTGTAGGTCGAGTTGATAATTGTCCCGCACCTCGGAAAATAGGGAAAATGGAGAATCGAAGAAAATTAAGTGTCCCCTGGGGAACTGGCTGGCTATGCGGCGTAGCTCCATGCCCATGCCGGCGGGATATTGCATAATCAGACACTATACGCGAGAACGGAGTCAACAGAAAACTCAAGCGGGAACATCACCTGCAAATCCCCATGGCGGAAAATTGGCAAATACCACCAACTTCATCGTTGTAGGAATAGTACATCCAACGAAAATGCCTCAACAGTCGAGCTTGTGCGTGAGCTGCAAAATAAAAAATTTTTCTATACGGCTCGGAATCAACGTCTAGTATAATTTTCCACTTCAGTTGGCCCAACTATTGAAATCTTAGCTTTTTTCTTATCAAACACAAATAATAAAAATGTAGCAGGCTGTTATAGGTTTAAAATATTAACAACGAATATTTTGATAATATATAGTAGAAAACACCAACATTATCACTCCCTAATCAAATTTGCAGCATAAAAATAACACATGTTGCAATTACAGCATATCAACCTATTTCATTTCGATGCAAAATAAGTCTATAACGCATATTTGGCTGTGAGCATTAAGAAGAATAATCGTGAAAAACAGGCGTGCCAATTATTTACAATTAAGTGCTCTGTGGAGTGACGCTGCTGGAAGGAGAATTTTGGGGTCCACAACTCATAGAGAGGCCCACAAACTGGGATTTAGCACTTGCAAGGTAAGTTTTCTTATAAAAAAAGTGAAGTAAAAACCCTAAAGTTGCACAACTTGTTTATAGGCCAAAGAAAAGCCACTATTAACTCCACTGCAAAGAAAAATCGGCTTAGATGGGCTAAAGAACATAGACAATGGACACCTCAACAATGGTGTGCAATACAATGGAGTGATGAGGCCCGATTCGAAGTTTGTGTTGGTGACAGTCCCAGTAGAGTTATTCGCAAAAAAATGAAGCATTCCATGTTGAGTGTCTGAACAGAAAAGTGAAATTTCCAGCATCCATTATGGTCTGGGGCAGTATATCATCAAAAGGAGTAGGAAAACTTCATTTTATTGATGGAAATGTGGATACAAACAAATATTTGGCAATTTTAGAAGAATCGCTTTTACCAGTGATGGAAGAATGTTTGACATCCGGCCAAGATTTTGTGTTTCAGCAAGATAGTGCAGCGTGCCATACCTCAAAAAAGGCTATAAAATGGATGGAAGAAAATAATGTACCACTTTTGAAATGGGTTTCTAGCAGTCCAGATCTTTCACCTATTGAAACTTTGTGGCACGAGATGAAAAGATTCTACGATAACATCCTGCTCGTACAATCACCGAACAGAGACAAAAGCTTCAAGAAATATGGGATTGTTTTACACCAAGTTTTTTGCCAAAACTTGGTTAACACTATGCCCAAAGAATTTCAGCCGTAATAAAAAATAAAGGTGATGTAACCCAATGGTAATCTTTCAATTGTTGCTTTGTTAACTTCGCGCATTTATTCGCACATTATTTATTTGTTCAGATGTTCTATTAGTTATATGTCTAAGTGATTTCAAATATGTATTTTTTACGAGTAGTGTATATCTAAAATGTTTTTGAAAAAATAAATTGTTTTAGAAGTAAATAGTTTCGTCATGTTTAGTTTATATATGCATATTTTGGTACAAATCTTGAAGTGGGCCAACTGAAGTGGGAAGGGGCTCGTAGTGCAATGGCATAAAAAATACATAGGCTTACTTAGGACTTTGAGTGCATTATTTGCAAAGAAAATCCTTAGTTTGCAGTAACTTCATTTATTTTTGAGCTCTGGTGTTTGCTGACAATGTTTGATAACTGATTATAATAGCTCTTCATACGTAATTATAATACAATATTACCTCACCAAATCAAGCAACTCCGTTAAATTAGTTTTCAAGCAAAATGCTGCTTTTAAAAGTCCCTTGGATCCTCTACATCCCCATGGCGCATGGTAAGTGCGACCGATAAGTACTCGAACCGTCTGCTGAGAAAATTTCTTTAAGAGCAAATGTACGGGGAAATATGTCTAGTAGGTACATGTCAAATAACGTCCAAAAACATCTCATTTTCAAAATTTTTCGCGATTACTATTCTTCTTCGTCAATTGACGTAGGAAGTGGAAACACTTCTTCAGGAATAACTAGATTTCGTGGGATGTGTGATTTATAATCTACCACTATACCTATTTAGAAAACACGAAGCTATATCTAATTCGAAAAACACTGATATATGTTAGAAAGATCAGAAGAATCATTGAAAAGCTCTCCTAGATTCCGACTTATACTGTGGTAAGCTCACTTTCACTTAGAGGCCTACCACCCAGTTTTATAACAGCTTTTCACCTGCAAGGATTGAAAATAAAAATCTGCGCAACAAATTGTATACACTGAATTTTCGTTAAAATGCCCGATTCTTTCATATTAACTTTTTATATCCAATAGGAGGTTTCAGGCATTCGTCCATAGAGCCCTGAAATAAGGGGTAAAACTCGCCCGATAATTCTGGACTTAAAGTATTGTTCAGATGATGCTGCTCCTTAGAGCTTTATCTTGTGATGGCGCTGTGAGTTAACAATATTTTTTTGTAATGTAATAATTTAGTTGTCTCAACCAACTATTAATGGTAGTTAAGGAAAAAAATATAAGTACCATACCAGGCGAAAAGGAGCAAATAGTAGTGATGTTTTAAAAAAAATTAAAAGTGTCAATACCTCGAAAATTAGAAAACTTTTACTAAGGTCATGTTGATTTTATCTGACTGATCTGCAGCATATCTACCTCCCGTGTCACTCTGGCGTGTTATTTCTGGGACATCCTGTATATTTCGTATAGGGAGACGTACTCTGCTGTCAAGCCATGTCAAACTCAAAGCCACTGGTGGGCCAAAAGGATCAAGGCCATAGACTAGGTGGGCCACGAAGCCTAATCTTAAAGAAAAAGTACTATAATAAGACCAGAACATTTACCTATTCAATTTTCCATTACAAAAAAAAGGCAGAAATAACTTTTAAAACTGCCTCCAAGTGTGAGTCTGTCAATCACGATCTTGCGGGAGATTTGTTTCATTTCATCAAAGAATTATAGGTACTTCCAAGTTCTCTTATTTCTTGGTATTGAAGCCGCAAGTACTTATAAAATTAGAATGTCCCAACATGCCACACCAGTATCGGTACCTTGACTACAAGCAATAGGAAATGCAATGAAAGGGTCGCTCGCAGGCCGCAGTATCTGACAGTTCAAAATCGATTCGGGCCGCCGAAATAAAGCGTACCCATATTCTAGCGAAATATCTAAAATTAAAAAGATTAAAAAGCTGAAATAAGATACTCAAAAAACTAGCAAGAGAGAACAAGAAAAAATTAAAATTTTTCGGCGAATTTTGACACAATGGTAGTATCTAGACTTTTAAAAAGCATTGCGAAGCTTTAAGATTCTAGTTTCCTGTTTTTTAGCCAAAAAAATGTAGGAGCAATGGTTCTCATTCAATTCTAACAGCGCGAGCATTTTTTTTCCAACTTTTGTCTTCTTCTACGGGTTGAACAATTTGTTTTCTGTTAGGTCTTCATATGGATCGAATAGCCCGTTTATTCAACTTTAATAAACTGTCTTTAAAACCTCGATACTCATTTGGCGTGGAGATATCTGACTTTGAAAGGATTCTGTTCGCATCGACCACTGATATCTCGATAACCAGTGATCGCACAAAGAATGTAAGGGCATTTCCGAAAACTGGAATAAACCGCCTATGAGATTTGATTGCGATCTTTGAGGATTTTTTTTGTTTTCCTGATATTGATTTTTAAATCGTAAAAAAATTACTTTTTGCCTTGTTTTGGGAAATTCACCGCATTTTTTTTATACTCCAACTACCACGAAGGCCTAAGGCCTAAGCACCCATTGGGTACCGTGGGGCTATAGGGGGATATATGGGAAAGGGGGGACGCCACACGGACGCTGGCGAGGGAACACGTGTGCATGCAACATGCACAAATTCTGGCTCCGCCTACGAGACCCGCCGGGTGGTACCTCCGCGTTCGACAGTCAAAGACCATCTACCACCTACGGACAATCACAACATCCATAGCCAAAAGAAAAATTTCTCCTGGGACGGGACTCGAACCCGCACAGCGCACGACGACTGATCAGGAGACCGACGAGTCTAATAAAGCGGCCACCGCTGCTGCCATTGCTGCTAATGAGAAGGATTTGGTTTTAGGTTTCTTTTATTCTTCAACGTATCCCTAATAGGCGGCGGCGACAGTAGATCGATTCATTGTACGGTTTCTTCAGACTGATTGGTCAACATTTTAAAAGAAATCAAAGGATCAAAATTTCAGTATCAAAACATTCTGTAATCTGGTTTTAAGATGGAAAACATTTTTGTTCTTTTGTTATCACTATTGGATATCTGTAACAGCTTCAATTTAAGAAAAACAATTGGAAACATTTATTCCCGAGGACTAAACAAAAGGCAAAAATGTTACAAAAAAATTTCTTGTGCTATCGGTTAGAATTGCATAGAAACCGTTGCTCTAAAAATTGTTTGGCTGAAAAAGCTGAAAACTGGAATCTTGAAACTGCTTTTTTTATAGTGTAGATACGACCATTTTTCACTGAAATACAGCCTGTCAAAAATCACCGATTTCGTGTCGTTTTATTTTAGAGCTCCTATGGGCACCATATTGCATTGTCGTATTAGACGTCCGCCATATTGGATTTAGAAAGACGCCACCTTACTTATTGCGATAAGGGTTACCATTTTGCAACGTCCGCCATATAAGATTAAAACGGCATTAAGGTAAACATGCTATATGAACCATTGTGTGTGAAAGTAAATACAAGTTTGTAGAAAGACAGGGATCTTTGAAACAAGCAAAAGATGAAGTAAGCACTATATTGATTCGTCCAATTTAGCATTTTCATGCACGGAATCACGCGAATTATCGTTGGAAAAAATGACTTGAAATTAGCTCCTGAGAAGACAGAAGTGGTTACTGTCTGACAAGACAGAAGCTAACTTCATTAGTTGTTAAAGTCGAGAATGCCTAGATTTGGGGTCAAAATGCAATTAAGTATCTGGATGTGTGGCTTGACAAAGATCTGAAAGTTATTGAATATACAAATATTATAAGACGCACCACTGACACGAACGTCACAGCTTGATTAGCGACAGGCAGTATGGTTTCCGACACCAACGATCCACAAGGGGCCTCCTAGCTTACTTCACGCAGTTGTGGAGTAAACTCATCCAGTCTTATGGCGAGGCTCATGTCGTTAGTCTTGACATCACGAAAGCGTACGATTACCTGTGGCACGCTGCCCTCTTAAGCAAATTTCCATCCTATGGCCTCCCAGAAAAGCTTTGCAGATGGGTGGCTGACTTTATCACTGACCGCAAGATATCCGTCGTAATTGACGGGTTCTCCTTTTCATCACACAACGTCAACGCGGGTGTTCCCCAGGGATCGGTCTTGGCTCCGACACTGTTCCTCTTACATATCAACGACCTCCTTTCCTGCACGATCAACCCAATCCACAGCTTCGCTGATGACAGCACTCTACATGCAGGAATTCAGAGTGACAAGCCGATCTCTGCTGCTGAGCTGGAAAAAAGAAGACTATCGACCACTTCCTCTCTGACAAGAGACCTGGAGGCTATCGCTGCTTGGGGACGCAATAATCTTGTACAGTTTAATGCTTCCAAAACACAGAACTGTACTTTGACGAACAAAAAGTGTCCTAGCGCTCATCCGGTTTCGATGGATGGCCGAGTTCTGCCAAAGAGCCATTCATTTCGGCTGGTCGGAGTCCAGATCACCGAGGACCTGATCTGACAGGAACACATCTCGTCAATAGCGGCAGATGCTGGGAAAAATCTAGGCTATTTGTTTAGGTTTCGGACTAAGCAGTACTTTTCTCCGCATGACCTTCTCACTCTATACAAGGCCCAGATAAGGCCTAGCCTCGAGTATTGCTCACATGTTTGAGGTGTTGCCTCCCCGACTACATTATTTATGCTCTATGCCAGAGTTGGGCGGTCTGATTGATCGATGACTCTTCTCTAACAGACAGTCGCGGGACTCTTTCGCACCAGCGGACCGTCGGCGATCTAGCTCTTTTCTACCGCTACACCAACGGGCTTTGCTCCTCAGAGCTCTATTCCATGAAGTCGCCGCGCGATGTGCCTTCCAGACAGACCCGGCTGACTTTGGCGTCCCATCCTAATCGTGTCGAATTTCGTACATCCAAAACTGGCCGATACGACCGCTTGCCATCTGACGGATGCCCCAGTAGTGAGAGGCGCAGGATTTAGGCAGGGGTGGCAAATTCGATTACGCTGTACGTAGTTTCTATAAATAACAAGGCCTCAAGGAAAAAGAAATACAGACAGCTGATACTGAAAAACCAGCGACAAGCAGTGCTGGAGGTGGTATACGTTTACAGAATGGTGTCCACCGATGCTCTGCTGATGATAGCTGGTATCCCGTCAATTGATTTGAGCTAGAAGCGACGAAAGACAGGCGATTTTTGTAAGATGGCAGGAGAGATGGGATGCAATGGCCATGGTGCATGGACCACAAGGTTGATTCCAGATATTAAAACTTATTGCACAGTTCCTCGCAGGACATGGTTGTTTTGACAGCTACTCGGGTAGGAAAGAGATATTGCGCGAACTGCGTATATGCAATGAGAGAGCCTACCTAATCACCTACGCATTGTGGTGGGTGCGTTAACTACCAGAGATAGTGGGAGTTGACGCTCGGCCGAAGACTCACTTCTGACAATTTTTCCACGCATATATGCGATGGAAAATGGGTTTATATTCAACCAACACTGACGCGAATGATGCTGAGTAAGGTACAGGAGAACGAAAATAGACAAAGGAACCACTAGTAGCTTCCTATCTGCTAGGTTGTATATGTGAAAAGGTACAAATGTATGTATCTGTACTATGGAGAATAGATGACGAATACCTTTGGAATGAAAACCTAACGCAACTCACTATGAAGAGATGTTACATGCATTACTGTGGTGAGATGTGTAGCGAACGACTGAGGGGTCTAAGTGACTATGCTGCTTCTAGTCTAGAGAATATCACACTTCGGGCAGAAAGGTACTATCGAGTTTTTCTGCCTGAAAATTGCTATAAAAGCTTTTCTCTGTAAAAAGGTAAACATGTCACATGAACCAAAGTAAACACAATTTTGAAAAGCTTGAAAAGTGACAAGGATATTCAGAGCAAGATAATGATTAAGTAAGCAAAGAGGTGGCCACTATATTGATTCGATTAATTTAGCTTTCTGCAACTGTACTTCTACAAAAATCGTGAAATCCTGCAATCCCGAACAGTCATGAAAGCCTCCATAACAATCCTCTAAAATCTTTTGTCTTGTTAGGCGTGTACTACATTCGCCCTCGTGTAATGCAGCAACGGGCGTCCTCAAGCTCCGTTGTGTGTTTTCATTTTTTTATTTCTACATCAGCTCTCGACAAGTCACCACGCCCTCCTAATTAGCCTTCAATGGCTTTTGTGCACCACTCTGTACCTTGCTTTCGAATTAAGACTCGGTGCTCTTGCTAGGATAGACTTTTTTTATTATGCGTTTTGCGTTATCATTCGTGCGGATCTACGACCGTTGTTACTTCTGCACAGAGATAATTACATACGTGTACAAGGGTTACCTGGGTAGCTTTTGTTTTTCAGGAAGAAAGGCTCTTGAGATTTATGTACGAATGTGTATAGTTTACATCAGCTATGAAGGGTCTGCTTCACAACAGATTTAATTTGGAGAAACATTTTGTACGGTCCAGTTGTTTCAACATACATAAAGGTAGGATTATCACAAACAATGCTGATATATTTTTGTAAATTCGTCTATTGACAGCAGATTAAATAGCAAAAGTAAAAAGCAAGTAAAACGAAAAAGAAACCGGTGAATTGTATAATTTGCAGCCATTAAATAGCATTAAATTTTAACAACGAAATAAAGCATCGGGGTCCATAAGCGGATCATCGGTCCTGAAAGTAGCTCAAATTTCAAGTTGACCAAATTTATAGGATTTTTGCGCTCATTATTGTATATTGAAAAGTTTGATCAGCATTTTATTTTTATTTTACTACTTGATTGTCCTTTTAAAGGTCCAAAGTTCGGAATTTTTGCATAGACTTCAGTAGTTAACTTCTAGTATGTTTATATGAGCACACGTTCGCAGCACTTTCTACTCCAAATACATATAATAAAGCACATAAATATACAGAACATATGCAGAATAAAGGTGCTGCTTCAATACGCTCACAATGTTATCAAAAGACAATAAACAAGGCTTTAGATAAGTTAAACCTTCATCTTCGGTCTCATAAGCTCATATCTTTCCATAAGAACGCAATATGTTTATTTCAATGCTTCTTGTTCAGCAAATTATACAGGGTGTCTGCGAAAGGTTGATAGGTCTCGAAACTGGAGATACTACAGACCAAAATATGTGAATTGACATACCATACATAGTCCAAAAGTTGATAGTTTGCGATATACAGGGTGTCAAAGATACAATTTTATTTTCTATTTTTCCTTATTGCTTGAGAACTATTTCAGATTTTGGCATAAAGCTCGGTATAGGAAGGTTTTCTAGTATGAGAATCATACATATTTTTTATGGCCAAACTTCTAGAGGGCGCCACTTAGAGCACTATTTCGATAAATAACTTGTCATAACTTTTTGTGCTACCTCTACAACTGACCGAAAAATATTATTTTCTCGTATTTCCATAACAAAAAAGGTTTACTTGTTAGAAGTGTCTGAAGCTAATAGTTTCCGAGATATTTAATTTTTAAAAGTTCCAATGCATTATTGGTACCATGATGATAAAACATTTTTATAACATAATAATCAAGTTGCTTTGGATTATATCTGAGTAGCATTGCTATGGTTTTTAACAATAACAAATGAGGATGGCAACAAAACTAATAAACGGAAATTATAACTACAAAAATTGTTCAAAATCAGCACCGTTTTCCCTAACTAACTCTCCAAAGCATTTGGATGTTATTTTCCATTGCCTGGCTATGGTGAAAAGTTCTTTGTCGAAGATCATCTACACTATCTACAGTTTCCACTGGCGTATTGTAAACGCGTCGTTTTAAATCACCCCAGAAGAAGAAATCCATAGGATTTAAATCTGGTGATCTAGCTGGCCACGATACAGGTCCTGATCGGCCTATCCACTGGTCTGGATAAACTCTATTTAGATGCTCTCTAACTAATAAACTAAAATGAGGTGGAGCGCCGTCGTGCATAAACCACATAAGATTTCATGCGTGTTTGTAATGGAAGATCTTCCAGCGGAGTGGGTAATTGTTCTTCAAGAAATTGTAAATACCTTTGGCCATTTAGTCTAGGTGGTTACTCAACGGGTCCTTTTAAATATTGTCCAATTATTCCTGCCAATAAATTAACCGGATCTAGCCAATGCTGTTTTTATTTTTCATAAATAACCTTGCCGCTTCACTAAGGTGTCACAACTACTATTTGTCAGTGATCTGAAAAGCTACGCAAAAATTACAAAAGTTTTTCCCTTCACAGGGATCTATGTTAGATACTATCATACAGTGGTGTGGCTATAACCTTTTTTTCTTAAGCATTTCCAGGTATGAAGTTTGGTCATATAGTCATATTGATTATTCCATAAATAATGCGGGTCTGGAGAGCAACACCGACTGAAGATCAAAGATCTTGGTATAGTATTTTCTTGCTGGTTGGGCATTTCTGTCCATGTTACACGCGTCAGTTCCGAATTGACATGGATTCTAGGATGTACAATGTGTAACTGCTGACCTTTTTCCAACGAAGCAGTACTAAAACTATTTTTATTTCGTTGGTTCGACCAAAACTTGAGCACGCTTCTTTGATATGCAACCCATTCTATGCATATAAGTATCCTAGATAAAGCACAAAGAAAATTGATGGCGTATATCCAGAAACGGGGATTAGTTAATTTATCCTGATGCAAGGTTTCAACCTAGAGTCTCTACAATTGAGACGTTCGTTTTAAAAAGGTGTAAGAATCATAGAAGCTTCCGTAATTTTTGTAAGTTCTCATAATAAACACAAGCAGCGGCAACACTGCGGTGAGCGATCTGTTCGAGAACGATCTCGATTACTTTGAACGGAATAAATACACAAGGCGCAGCGAAAGTAAGCTGTGTTTAAAACTGAACGGCACAATTTTTCAAACAACGTTATGAATCAATTCAGGAACTGGAAAATTCTATCTAGCTTAGAGATTTTGGTTTTCTTGTGGATATTACAGAAGAATTAAATGAACTTAATTTGCAGCTTCAGGGGAGAGACAAAGAACTAGCAGAAATGATTTCTGATATAGAAGCATTTATCAAAAAGCTTGAGTTTTGGGAAGAAACTTAATCGATGGCGATACCACGCATTTTCCTGTGGTTTCAGAAAATATATCTCAAAGTCCATTAGAACTATATGACAGTAAATATCATATAGAAATAGTCTCTAACTTGAAGGATAACTTTAAAACTCGTTTCAAGGATTTCAAGGAAATTGCTATAGTGGCGCAATAATTTCTTGTTTCATCCTTCATGGAAATTGACATCCAACAGTTTGCAATTCCTGTTACGCAGAATTTTAGCGAAGACATCGCTGCGACAGAAATGGAAGTGATTACGTTTCAAAATGATTTAGCTTTAACATCATTAGTCTCAAATACAAAATGTATCTGGCGTTCAGTAAGTAAAGATAAATATCCAGTTTTATGTCGTGTTGCCTTGAAAGTGAAAGCGTTATTTAGTTCAACCTATTTGTGCGAATCTTCTTTTTCAAATATGAAGTTTATTAAAAACAAATACCATTTATCAAATTAGCCGCTAGGGTCCATTCTCTGATACTGCTTATACATACATATATATTTTTTTACTTCATTTATATATATGCTTATCTTATTATGATGTAAACCTAAAACCTGGGGTTAAGTGGCTATATGTTCATATAAAACTAGTTTTGCAACTTGTTTTGTATTTCCTTTTGTGGGAATAAAGACATTATTATTATTATTATTATAATGGACTTACAGATGGACATTTGGATAATTGTATTAGAATGGCATCATTGAACACGCATTTTTTATCTGGACATGTTTTTGCTTAGAACAGTGCGTTGCATTTTTTATTTTTAGTTGACGAAAAATTTCGTTTATTTTTCAAAATCCTACGATTGGTAGGAATGGATGTAGTTATGTAGTATGTAGGTATTAGTTATTACTTTATTTGAGTTTATTAGTATGTATTAATATTCGTAAAATAAACACATGTATGTCGCATACAACTGTGTATACATAATTCCATTTAAGTTGGCTTACATTGCTGGTAGCTCACTGTTTATTCAAAAATTATCAAAGTAGCTCAAAACACTAAAAAGGTTGGCGCAGATGGAACTAATCATCGCGCGATCGATCGAACGTTCGTGTCATGCAAAACGCTTGTCAGGACTCGTCGAGTGTGAACAGCAAGTTGAAGTGAGGTTCAACGCGCGTTTTTTAGCAGCGCGACAATTCGACACAGCCAAAATTTCATTATACTGGCTATAAGTAGTGATTTTTCTATCTTTGAAAATCCGAAGCATCATTTGTATTCTGATTTGATTTTGCTTGGGTTCGTAGATGATTCGTACATAATATGTTGTCAGTAAAATATAGACTGCTCTTGTTTCAATTGTACATTGAAGTGTATATTGGTATTACGACACCCTTCATCGCGAGTGGGGTTAACAAAGGAAGCACAATATAAACAAAGATTACCACGTCACGTTTACAATTTTGAGAATCCGTCTGGGGCATGGGGTGTGGGGTACTTCACTTTCCTGTATTTCCACCATTGCAATATAAACAAAGCTCGCTTGCAAACAAATGAAAGTGAGTATGCGGGAAGGGAGATGTTTTGAAAGGGTACAGCCGCCATCGTGATTACGCAGAAGAGGAGAGGAGGACGTAATGAAAATTCTAATTAGAAGGGGAAGCACTAGATTAGCACTCTTTTTCGAGCGTGTGGCGTTGTATGTCGTCCCTATCGGTGCTGATCCCTGCGGAGAAAGGACAATGGGAAGAGCGCTTCTGTCCTACAGGGATATTGCGAATCAAAATGGTGTGTAAGACATGGGCTGTCTCAAATTCGTGATACCCAGAGGAGCAAGATACACAACAATTAATTCCAAGAAGTTCGAGCTGCATCTTTCTTATGATTTCTACTTTACAAACATTTACATCCGCAAGATTTTTTTTATTCTAGTTTCTTGTCATCCCCACAACCGAAATGCTGTCTAAATACTAGAAAGTTTCATTTTATATTAATGTTGATTTTCTAATGCAGGGTAAACCACGTGCGTTCCTCCGTTTGACAAACTGTTTTCTGAAAATCTATTTTTGCATGGTATATATTATCCCAGACGGAGAATTTGAAACATTATTAATCGTTAAGGATAACGAAGATGGATATTGATGAAACAAAATATAGAATCAATCTCATTTTTGGTTACTTATTATTTTTCTGATAGTTATTACCTGGCCATGCAGGATCGTACAACTAGTTTTTGATTTTTAATTTTAAAACAAAATGTCTCAGAGCAGATAAATATTCCATTCCTTCTAAGAAATTGCACGTTTATTTCATGGGAGAAGTTTGTTGGCCTTGTGATCCTGCCTTATATCTCCGCTCCTATTTACTATTTTCAGAACTACATTTTCAATTTATTCTCCAATGAAGCGTTTAAACATTTGTTTTGGTACTGATTCTTTGTTGTTAAATTTCAGTCACCACGAAATCACTCAAGGGCAATCGAAATAAACATGCCGGATTGATACATTTTTTAAGAACAATGACACTTTTATCAGTGAAACTCAGGTTGTGGATTTAATGTATATATTCACATTCAAAATTTAAACTTCGGATTAAAGAAGCAGGCCGATTCATTTCTGAATACGAGTATTTTGGCTCTACAATCTACGTATAGTTGTTCAAATCATGCATTTCTTCTAAATTCTTACATTTAGTTTCGACTATTCTCCATTATTTTTTATAAGTGATCAAACATTTTTAAGAACATTTTAAAATCTAGGTTAGATGATAATTTAATATGTATGAAAATCTAATAAGGTATGGTGCATCCCTTTAGCCCCTAACGTACGTCTTTGGCGTACAGTGTGAGTAACACGGAGAATGTCGTCACGGCAATAAGGGTGATGAGTAAGTGGGTGCCCTCCCATTATATTTGTTAGGGATTTCCATATGTGGACATATGCAAATGAGAATGCTGCACAGATAGAGGGCCTCTATGAGAGGCTTTTTCAAAGGACACATTGTCAACTGGAAAAACATCAAGAGGGGGTGGATCTGAATGAGCGATTTCATTTCAGGCTGTATTAGGGCATATAAACCTTTATGACAGATGGATTAAATGGCAAGGAGAAAATAGTACTGGATTAAAGTACACCTGTTCCTTGGCAGATTAGAGAATAAGTATTGCACAAGCTAATTGATGGGATTTAAAGGCGGGTTTGATTCAAATTCAAATGATAAAAACTTCTGTCACGCAAATATCCCATTCATCATGACTTTATTTTCCTGAATTAAGCGTAAACGCGTAAAAGTATTATTCCAATAAAAAAATAAATTAAAACTGTAATTAAAATATAAAGCAGCGAAAGAAAAAAATATTTTTTATTTTATGGTGAAAATAATCAATTTTCATCAACTCCTCGGACCGCCCAAATTTGTTGCTATATATTATATGATAGTAATAATAATGATCGTCTTTTTTAGGGGCGAAGCTTAGCATACTGCTGTTCTACCACTTGAACCAAAAAAAAAACCTACAACAGTACAACAAAAAACAAAACATAGTATACACAGTTGTATAAATAAGTTGTGTACAAAATATAAATTGTAACAGTTTACAGTTGAAAGGATTATATTTTATATTGAAACATGCTGAACCTGAGGTTAATGAAGATATAACACCTATTAGTATGTATGCAAGGAATCATAACCTTCAGTTGAACACTTTAAAATCGAAAGTCATTATTTTTTCACCAGAAGTGTTTAGAAGCGATGCCAAAAGAAATTTTAAAGTAAAATTAAATAGTGAGACTATAGAAGTAAGTGAGTCAGTGAATAGCTTGGGTGTAACTTTAGATGAATGTCTAAATTTTATACCACATGTAAATAATATCAGTAAGAGTTGTTTTTCCATTTTACGTTAATTATATCTTAATAATAAAAAAATTCTTGACTTTACAACTAAAAACATTTTGAGTGAATCTTTGATAATGTCGGAAATTAGTTATTGCGATTTAGTTTATCTTCCATTTCTTAACTCAATAGCTCTAGCACGTCTCCAAAAATCTAAAACGTATGTTGTCGGTTGATCAATAATTTGAAAAAAAATGATGTCAGGCCTTGTTTTATAGACATGATGTGGTTTAGAATAAATGAACTTTATGAGCTACATCTAGTTACTTACACCCACAGGCTTTTGCTAATTCCGCCGTTTTTGAGAAATAAGCTGATATCCAGAAGCAATATCCATTCTATGGACATTCGATTCACTGAAACACTCACAATGCCCCTTCACAGGACATGTTTCTTTCTTAAATGCTCCACCTACAACGCAATTATTTTTTAAAATGCTATACCTCTATCCACAAAATTGATATCATATGACGAATTTAAAAGACATATGAAGAAATTTATTTTGAATAAAAGTATATAAATTAGTTGATAAAATTTATCTGTCACCACACACAAAAATATTTACAATATAGCATTCCTTTGTTTGTAACTATATCTGTTACAATTTTATACTTTCAACTAATGAAATATTGAATAGCCTTCATTTGTATATGTATGTTATATACATCATATTTTTTATACACCTATATTTTTAAACTTCTAACCTATCAAATGTATTTATATTTTTTGTATTGTTTTTCAGTTTTTCTTTCTTTTGTGGAGGTTCAGTGGCAGAGTAGCATTATGCTAAACTTTGCCCCCTAAATAAAGGCGATTTATTATTATTATCATTATTTTGTGAAAGGTTGATAAACTAATTAAAGTATATTTATCCAAAATAAATATTTCAATGTTTTTCATATTATAGCAATTTTGTGGCTCGTGGAAGTTCGTTGTAAGAATAACTGCGTTGTATGTGAAGCTTTACGAAAGAAGGCCGTCTTGTCTGTCTTTAAAAATGGAAGGGTGGCTGTGAGTAAAAGCTTATGTGTATAAGTGACTAAGTGTATCGCATACAGTTCTTTTACTCTCAAACATTTCATGTCTCTTAAATAAGATCTGATATGATCAATGATCATACTTTCTTAGGTTATTGAACAATCTGCAATGAATGTACATTTAGTTATTAGCATACACGTAGTATCGAACATAATTGAAATTATAATACAAAAACGATAATTATCGTTCATTTAGCAACTTATTCATTTCTAAATCTAGTGCCAACTGCCAACAACCGTCATATCACCCAAGCGCCGTCTCCATAACAACTGCCGGTGTTGTATGTTGGCTCGGGGCATACAGCAGCATAATCACTATTTGCAGGCGGCACTTTTGAGGAAACAGTCGAAGTGTAGTTAGGGCCTATTTGAATGAGATCCAGTATAGTCAAAATCACGAAAGATGACTATTACGTCATACCCTAAATTGTACTGAAGTAATCAATGGACGTACATCGATGATAAAATCACGATGTCAGGAACATAATGACAACAAATTTATATTATGATTTTGCGAAGTTAGGATATTTCACTGATTATTTCTGATTCACTGATAAATTTAGTGGAGAGTTTTTGTTTTGAAAAAAACAGTAATGAGTAGAATACCTTAAGACAGGAACACCAAAGAACAATGTATTATTCGGAAACAACATGACCTGCTTTAACATAACCTAACTATTCATCTTTCAAATATGATCGATCATGCAACATGAAAACATCGTCTATCTTTGTCGGATGCATGCAAATTAGCAATACAGTTTGTTTAGACAATAAAATGCTGTTTGTCTCTTTCTAACATATCAGAAACTTCATTAAATATGTTTACTACACACTAAAACGATGACGTAATCGTCATCTTTCGTGATTTCGACTATACCTTGGACCCTCCTTTACATTTTTTTATAAAAGTGGGAGTGTATGAGAATATTTTTTCAGTAATTTTGATATCTAAGGGACTTCTGTTCTTCTAACGCCCTACCAATCTGTCAGTCCACACACAACAATTTTTCCTTTGAGACAGAAAACATAATGAGTCCATTCTCCATAGTCAGTACATACAGTAATGGACAAAAGTACATAGACAAATTAATATTGTGCTGTATTTCTTTTCCAACTTGCTTTATTAATACACCAACCTGTATGCATAGTTCGTTATAGCATAATACTCACTTATAAAAAGAAACAAAGTTCATTGAATTATAGAAAAACAACCATGTTTGTGTTAATATTTTGTAGCAAAAGCATTATTATCAATCACCGCCTGGCATCGTCTCGGCATAGATTGTAGAAGTTTCTTGATATAAGATTCATCAGTCTGTCTCCACTTTTGCTCTAAAGCGGTAAAAAGTTCATCCTTGTTTGAATAATTTTTATCTCGTATTTGCTTATCTACCTATTCCCATAGATTTTCAATGGGATTTATATCGGGAGACTGTGAAGGCCATTTCAGAACTGGTATTTTTTCATCCAGTGCTTGCTGGAAGATTGATCTTAAGGGCATATTGTCTTCCATATTGGGTAACATGATATGCTTTAGTATGTCTGTGTATACAAACTTATCCATAATGCCATCTATTCTATGTAAAGGTCCCATCCCAAACCCAGAAAAGCACTCTCAAACCATAACAGACCCGCCTCCATGTTTGACCGTGGGCAAAGTGTACTTGAGGTTCAATCTTTGTCCACTAGGACGTCTAACGTAATGAACACAATCTGATCAAAACATATTGAAATTGGATTCGTCACTGAAACATACCCTCTTCCAGTCACAGATGCTCCAATCAAGATGCAACCGTGCTAATTGTAATCGGTCCTTACGGTTTTTCTTCGAGATTAGCGGCTTCGTACTCGGGCGACGTGCAAATAACTTCAAATCATTTAATCTTCTACTTACAGTTTTCGTAGGCAATTCCTTTTGTCTCGATTTCGGCTTTTGTATTGGGGTTTTAAACGGTCGAAATTACTTTTTTTAATCTAACTGATCTAGCATTTATTTTTATAGGCCAACCACTTCTCTCGGAGGCTTCCAAGATACCTTTTTGTTTATATTTGTTCAATATTGCCCAAACTGCTTTACGCTTCAGCTTCAAATTTTTGGCAATGTCGACTTGACTTTGTATAACTCAATGATCTTAGTTTTCACATCGAAAGAAATTTCTGGACCTCGCGGCATGGTCTTAAAATCACTCAACTTATTCCACAATACTTGATGAACACAAACTTATTCTCTACTGACACGAAACTGTACTGAACTAATGTTGAAAAGAATTTGTCTACATATTTTTGTCCCTCATAAAAAAGTGCTTATATTCAGACTTGTATTGTGTTCATTGCAGATAATGTAAAAACAAGGAATTTAGTTTTTCTACTAAGAACGCATTTTTTGTTTACGAAGTATGAATTCGTTTTCTAAAGGTATTTGGGTAAATATTCATATTTGTCTATATACTTTTGACCATTACTGTATGTTTGATTTATGTGTATCTACATCGAACATATTTGCTGTGCTCAATATTATTACTGTGCATAACTAACTTTTTCCTAAGAATGACATTCAATATAAAATAGGGTTGTGAATAATCATAAAACTGATATTCAACCTCGTAGAACGAGCAGTTGAATAGATTTGGATAGTTGGTTTCATTATCTGTAAATACCTAGAAAATAATGTTCAAAATTGAGAACCGCTGATTCTGAAAACCAACGGATTGAGATATTTTCTTGAATGCACGGGAATCCGATTTGTTGGATCCAAATAGATTGATAACCGAGGAAATGTGACGGATTATGTGTTTTACCTAATGCCATTGCTTTGTAACTCACGGTTGACCATCACAATCGCATTGCTTCACATGATGGATACACTACACCACACCTACACCGCGCAAATCAGTTAAAGACTTACAGACTCGCTCGCGGAGATCGAAACTATAACTAAAAGAAACATAAATGGTATTCATCCCTTATGCTCATATATGATTCTTTCTGAAATCTTTATTTGTAAACCCCACTCGTTGAGATGATTGCACAAGGAGGAAGGTATAGGTATTCTTTTGAAAACACAGACAGATGGTTGGTTATATTACGGTCTGATGCCGCCTCGAGATATTTTATCTGTGAGGCCCTTTTGTATTCGGGTAGTTTTAAAGGGCACCGCCACTCATTTCAGATGGTCTAAAAACCTCGCCGCCAGTTATTATTACCTCTGCAGAAGCGCGTATACAGTTTTTTCTGTTTTCTATTTGTGTATTGTAAGGGAAAATAGGAAGGGCCTTCTTCGAATGGAGAAACGTAGGCTGGCGGATACAGCCTGGGGTGGTACTTGAAAGTGAAAGTAGGGTAGTAGGCTGTGCCCTCGTCTGTACACCACGAAACGTCCATATGTATGTTGAGGGATGTAAATTCGGCAAGCTGTGTACGTTTAGATGTTGGTCCAAAGGTCTCCTACTGGTATTTCTTTGATCTGATCGTGAGCAGTCAACAGAATGGATTCAACAGTTACTCAACTCTCTCGACAACGACACCGGCAATTGGGGCTACAATGACAAATCGTTGGCCCCTCTATAACGCGGAAGCACTCAGCGCTCAGATTTTGGTGAAATTTTGATACAAGCTTACTGTTGTGCCAACGATGTCAATGCCATGGGAATTTTAAATCCGATTGGTGGCAGAACCAAATCCAGAAATTGGCGACAAGTAGGTTGACTCTTAAACGCTGTCAGTCAGCTCATAAAGTTCGACATAAGTTAACCCCTACGAGTATGTATACCTAACAGAAAAATTATATGGATCAATCAGTCAAATGTGGTACGACACTTATCGGCACCGTTGTTCCCTAATTACAATTGTAATGAATCTACTACTATTGGCAACATTTATTACCTATAACAATGAGCTTAATTTCTATTACTATTTCTATTTTTCCAGGTGCAATAGTGCAATCAAGGTCTCTTCCAGATCCTGTGACCCTTTCCATGTGGTTTAATGCGAAAAGTTGCATAGGGTCATGAAAAATTTATTACAGTTCTCTGTAAATCAATCACGATTTCTTTAGATATATCTGTTTACCATTTGATACAAATCTGTTACAATTTATCAAAGAAATTTAAATATAAAGATTCACAATACGATACGAACAGGGTCAGAGTTGCATGTTGAAAACATTTCTCTATCATTGTAAGTTTTAAGGGCAAATGTACAGGGAAATCTATGATGTGTGAAATATAACTAGTAGGTGAAAAATAAACTAATAAACTAATCTAGAACTTTTAACGCCGAATTAGAAATAAGAAATCTGAAAATTGTAGCCAAATCTAAGGTAATTCATCGGAAAAATGTTAAAGAAATAAAAATTCTAATTAATAATAACGAATTGGAATAGGTAGATGTGTACAAATATCTTGGGGTTATCATACAGTAAGAAGGCAGTATGGAAGCTGAACTCAATGAAATAATCAATAAAGCAGTAAAGACATATCATACAATGAGCAAAGCCTTTCTTGGAAACAAGAAAATTAGCAGGAAATTCAAGATGATTGTTTACAAAAAAGTATTTAGACCAACATTAATTTATGGTAGCGAAAGTGGAGTGCTAACAAACAGATTAAAGAGCAAGATCCAGGCAGTAGATTGAAATTTTTAAGAAAAGTCAAAGGAATAATTCGCCATAATGATATAGTAATGGCAGAACTGGGAGTTGAACCAATCTTGCATAAAGTTGAATTGAAGCACAATAATCAAGATGGTTTGGACACCTGAACCGCATGAAGAAAAGTAGACCAGCTAAACAGGTGGTGTGGGAAGCAAGAGTCTAAAGAAAAGGGATACGAGTAGAGGTCCAAAAAAGAAATGGATCAATGAGGTGGTAGTGGCACTGATACAAAGGGGACTAAATTGGAAAGATGCGGTGAAAGTGACAAAAAACAAAAAGCACTGTACATTGTATTATTTTGTATAAATTACACCTTAGAGTAGAGCAGTTTTTATTAAATATACAGGGTGTTTCAGTTTATTGTTGCATTACTTTAAGATTCGATAGAACTTTTGAAATTAATGCATAAAGTCTACATAAACATGGGTCGAAAAATGCGTGGCTTCCGAAATACAGGGTGTTTAAATTTACTTTCTATTTTTTTTAAATATTTCGAACAATATTTGATGTATAACAGTGAAAATTGGTATACAAGAGTTTTTTGGTACGACAAAACGAACCATGGACATAGTTTTACTGTAGCCGCTAGAGGGCGCTCCCTATTGTACCTGCAGTGTAGTAAAATGGCCGAAAATTTTTTCTTAGTGCAATTTTTTGCTTTTTGAATTAAAAAAATGATTCCTCGCACTTTTCTGCATAAAAAAGCTCTCTTGTGAGTTTTCGTGATAGTTAGCCGTTTTTGAGATATTTCGATTTTTGAGGTTCGATGCATTTTTAATTATTTATGGTAAAATAATATTTTTTTTTACATTTTCGATTTGGCATTACAAGTAATTAAGATGATCGTTTAGATTGTGTTTTTAAACACAGCAATAATTCATAACTCCAAATAAACACAAAAAAACAGAATATTAATTTGTTTAATTTTCCAATGTTATTTTTAACAAATTAAATTAATTATTTACAACTAAAATGCTATTGGATAGTTAGGACAAACATACAAAATCTAAAGTAGTTGCTCGAAATGTAAACCCAATTGTTCAATACACATCTACGAATGATCGAACGTGGTATAGCATTATTCAAATAAGGCCTTATTTCATCACATGCATTCCTGATTCTGTCTATTAGCATATCTCTTGTGGTTACGGGAGTCTGGTACACTTTTTCTTTTAGAAATCCCCACACAAAGAAATCTAATGGATTTAGGTCAGGGGATCGTGGAGGCCAGGCGACTGGTCCTCCACGGCCGATCCATCTTTCTGGATAATTTTCGTCCAGCCAGTTACTAACTATTCTCGAATAATGAGCTGGACAACCATCAAGCTGGAACCAGGCCAATCTTCTTAAATCTAACATAACATCATCCCACATATTTGTATGTTCAGCCTTTAAAAATTCCAAGAAGGTCGCAGCATTTGACCTTGCAGGCAAAAGGTAGGGTCCAAATAGTAGATTACGGTAGATACAAGTCCACACGTTCACACTAAATTCATGCTAAAAAATTCTTTCCCGAACTGCATGCGGATTTTCATGCGACCTAATATGTTGATTATGAATATTTACGACTCCACGTCTAGTGAAGCATGACTCATCGGTTCATAAAACGTTATTTAAAAACTCCCCATTATTATCAGTTCTATCAAGAATCCACTGACAAAATGTGATTCTTCGTTCTCCGTCCCCTGGCTGTAGTCCTTGCACAGGTTGCAAATGGTAAGGACGTCTATGGTCATTTCTAAGAACACGGTGAACATGTCTTGCTGAAATTCCCAAGGCACCAGAAACTCTCCTAACACTTGTGGTCGGATCTCTCTCAAACTCACGCATAATCATACGGGTAAATCTGCGAACATTTATGTTTTGATCCCTTTGGAGATTTCCAAAACCATTTTCAATTATTTGGCGATGCATTCTTACAAATACTGAGCGAGTTGGATGTCGTCTGTTTGGAAATCTTCGTGCGTATTCTCTGTCTGCTTCTGCTGCGTTTCCATTTACAAAGCCATACACAAAATGAATATCCGCTAACTCTTGATTGGAGAATAAAAATGGCATTTTTATAAAACTTACAAAAAAAAACAGGTAAAAGAAACTAAATTTCGTGAATTCACAATTGTAAAAAAACGTTTCAGGTTTCAACAGACAACAAAACTAACTGTCAACTAATTGACGTTTAACCTTATTCTGCTTTCAATTTCAAAAATATTTGCACGCACAGCCTACTTCTAAAAATTATCGAGATACTGACTTTTTAACGTTATTCTATCATAAATAATTAAAAATGCATCGAACCTTAAAAATCGAAATATCTCAAAAACGGCTAACTATAACGAAAATTCACAGGAGCGCTTTTTTATGTTGAAAAGTGCGGAGAATCAGTTATTTTATTAAAAAAGCAAAAAATTGCACTACGAAAAAATCTTCGCTCATTTTAATACACTACAGATACAGTAGAGAGCGCCCTCTAGCGGCTACAGTAAAACTATGCCCATGGTTCGTTTTGTCGGGCCAAAAAACCCTTGTATACCAATTTTCACTGTTATACATCAAATATTGTTCGAAATATTTAAAAAAAAAACTATTTCAGAAAGTAAATTTAAACACCCTGTATTTCGGAAGCCACGCATTTTTCGACCCATGTTTATATAGACTTTATGCATCAATTTTAAAAGTTCTATCGAATCTTAAAGTTATGCAACAATAAACTGAAACACCCTGTATAATATGTTCAGTAGGTGGTGTGAATTACCGTAGTTGGAAGCGTATCAATATAATAACTCCAAACACTGGAGACATACAGGTATACTCCCCCACTACCTACAACCCCTAACTCCCTATATTGGCCTTACAAAGTATTTTATGAAACAGATCTGAAGCCTCTGAAATGCCAAAGGACGAAGTTAAAGCAATTTTTGTTACAAAGCCTTTTCGTCCTTGGCATTGTTGTAACCTTGCGTGAAAATAACACCAACATCCGACATGAACTTCCCAAATTATAAATAGATGGGCCAGGAATTGCCGGGCCGACAGACAGACGAAATTGAGTGAAAATGGTGTTTCGTGATTTCAAAACTTATCGCGATGACAATACTTCCTCGCCAGTAGGCGTGGGAAGGAAAATGGTGCTTTATCGGCGAAATCCTTCTTTTTCTGTTGTCTTATCCAGTTCCGGTCATTTTATATTAAGCAATATTTCAGGTTCACATTCCGTTCTTCGGAATACTTCTTCATTGCCAATCTTTATTGTTTTATCTTTATATGTTCCCTTTTTAAATTTTTATGAAAGTTTGAAACAAGTTTGGTACCATGCCGTTGTACGTTTTGAAGATCAGTATAGTGGCGACGAAGTTAAGAGAGAAACATTTCTTTTGAGAGTTTCTAAATCTTAAAGCCACTTTATAGCATAGTGAAGAAACCAAAAGTTCGAATTCGGCATTCTGGTATTCCACATACTTCACAGATTTATCTTATTTTTTTGTCTTGTTAGCTTCCTTCGCGAGATTTCTGGAAACCATAAATCAGTTTCGGGCGTGTCTCAAATCTCCGATCATTTATTCTAATCAAAGCATTACAAGAGTGTTAAACATTTTGGAATTTGATAAAATTGATTTCAATATACAGGGTGTTTCAGTTTATTGTTGCATAACTTTAAGATTCGATAGAACTTTTAAAATTAATGCATAAAGTTTATATAAACATGGGTCGAAAAATGCGTGGCTTCCGAAATACAGGGTGTTTAAATTAACTTTCTAAAATAGTTTTTTTTAAATATTTCGAACAATATTTTATGTATAACAGTGAAAATTGGTATACAAGGGTTTTTTGGTACGACAAAACGATCCATGGGCATAGTTTTACTGTAGCCGCTAGAGGGCGCTCTCTACCTGTAGTGTACTAAAATGACCGAAACATTTTTCTTAGTGCAATTTTTTGTTTTTTGAATAAAAAAACTGATTCTTCGCACTTTTCAACATAATAAAGCTCTCTCGTGAATTTTTGATGTAGTTAGCCGTTTTTGAGATATTTCGATTTTTAAGGTTCGATGCATTTTTAATTATTTATGATACAATAACGTTAAAAAGTCAGTATCTCGATAATTTTTAGAAGTAAGCAAATATTTTTGAAATTGAAAGCAGAATAAGGTTAAACGTCAATTAGTTGACAGTTAGTTTTGTTGTCTGCTGATACCTGGAAAGGTTTTTTTGCAATTGTGAATGCACGAAATTTAGTTTCTTTTACCTGTTTTTTTGTTGTAAGTTTTATAAAAATGCCATTTTTATTCTCCAATCAAGAGTTAGCGGATATTCATTTTGTATATGGCTTTGTAAATGGAAACGCAGCAGATGCAGCCAGAGAATTCTCACGAAGATTTCCAAACAGACGACATCAAACTCGCTCAGTATTTGTAAGAGTGCATCGCCAAATAATTGAAAATGGTTTTGGAAATCTCCAAAGGGATCAAAACATAAATGTTCGTCAGCGCAGATTTACCCGTATGATTCTGCGTGAGTTTGATAGAGATCCGACCACAAGTGTTAGGAGAGTTTCTGGTGCCTTGGGAATTTCAGCAAGCCATGTTCACCGTATTCTTAGAAATGACCTTAGACGTCCTTAACATTTGCAACCTGTGCAAGGACTACAGCCAGGGGACGGAGAACTAAGAATCACATTTTGTCAGTGGATTCTTGATAGAACTGATAATAATAGGGAGTTTTTATGTAACGTTTTATGGACCGATGAGTCATGCTTCACTAGACGTGGAGTGGTAAATTTTCATAATCAACATATTTGGTCGCATGAAAATCCGCGTGCAGGTCGGGAAAGAAATTTTCAGCATGAATTTAGTGTGAACGTGTGGATTGGTATCTACCGTAATCGACTATTTGGACCCTACCTTTTGCCTGCAAGGTTAAATGCTGCGACCTTCTTGGAATTTTTAAAGGCTGAACATGCAAATATGTGGGATGATTTTATGTTAGATTTAAGAAGATTGGTCTGGTTCCAGCTTGATGGTTGTCCAAGCTCATTATTCGAGAATAGTTAGAAACTGGCTGGACGAAAATTATCCAGAAAGATGGATCGGCCGTGGAGGACCAGTCTCCTGGCCTCCACGATCCCCTGTCCTAAATCCATTAGATTTCTTTGTGTGGGAATTTCTAAAAGAAAAAGTGTACCAGACTCCCGTAACCACAAGAGATATGCTAATAGACAGAATCAGGAATGCATGTGATGAAATAAGGCCTTATTTGAATAATGCTATACCACGTTCGAGCATTCGTAGATGTGAATTGTCTATTGAACAATTGGTTTACATTTCGAGAAACTACTTTCATTTTGTATGTTTGTCCTAACTATCCAATAGCATTTTAGTTGTAAATAATTAATTTAATTTGTTAAAAATAATATTGGAAAGTTAAACCAATTAAAATTCTGTTTTTTTGTGTTTATTTAGAGTTAGGAATTATTGCTGTGTTTAAAAACACAATCTAAACGATCATCTTTATTACTTGTAATGCCCAAATCGAAAATGTAAAAAAAAATATTATTTTCCCATAAATAATTAAAAATGCATCGAACATTAAAAATCGAAATATCTCACAAATGGCTAACTATAACGAAAACTCACACGAGAGCTTTTTTATGCAGAAAAATGCGAAGAATCAGTTTTTTTATTCAAAGAGCAAAGAGCAAAAAAATTGCACTAAGAGAAAATTTTCCATGGTTCGTTTTGTCGTACCAAAAAACCCTTGTATACCAATTTTCACTGTTATACATCAAATATTGTTCGGAATATTTAAAAAAAACTATTTTAGAAAGTAAATTTAAACACCATGTATTTCGGAAGCCACGCATTTTTCGACCCATGTTTATATAGATTTTATGCATTAATTTTAAAAGTTCTATCGAATCTTAAAGTTATGCAGCAATAAACTGAAACACCCTGTATTTCTTTCCGGTTACAGATCGTTCGCGGTTTTCTCGTTAAGCGTATGCATACACATTCAAAACGTCTTCAACAAAGCTGAATTGCTGTTATATCGGTCCTAACTTACTACGATAGTCATGAACGTGTATGTCAAAACAATGAAACAAACAAAAACAAAAATAGTGAAACAGTTAAACCGTCGTAGGTATGTCCTTCCTATATCTTGAAAGTGTTTTCTTGAGCATATAACGTAAATCCTTAAAATCCCATTCATGGGTGTAGACACAATACAAATACCGAACTACTACCTTGGCAAAATCTCCCTTCTTTTCTTCGGTGACAAAAGAAATTAAACATATCAATTACCTTGGATATACGATACTCCTACAAATGCGGTATCCCGAATAGTACAAAGGGACGGATCAGGAAGGGCGTACGCGAAAAATTTCTAGAGGCATGTTGCTTGTACGTTTATAGGCTTCCTAATTTATATTTTGGCAAAAAGCTCTTATGTCATTGAACAGAATTGTTCAAATGAATACATAAACTTGCCGTTTGCTGAATATACGCTTCAATTCAACCGTAACGAATAAGCACTATTTTGTCCTGTCACTACGTTTGGGAGATGATACAGCGCGAACAAACGAAAACAATATTTTCAATTAGCAACATGTCAGCAAAAGTGAGCAAATCACTTACCGCTCTCCGTAAAGAGTTTGGTACATTTTACAGTTTGAAGCACATTATGGGCATGTTCTGAATACCATCTAATGTCTGGAATATCAATAATACTTTGCAGTCATACATTTCTGGCGAACTCAAAATGGGATCTTCGTAATGTTAATTAAATGTAACGCTACGTTCATCAAAATGAGACCCAAAACGGTCATGAGGCACTGTCATACCTGCGACTTTCCGACTAAGGGGAGCCAATGCTTACCGATGGATCCTTTTCCAAGGAAACGAGATCCAGTGGGGCGAGAATAAACTAGGAAGGTAAAGGCATGCAGGAAAACATTGCGCTTGGAACCTGCACAATGATCTGCCAGACTTATAGTATACTAAGTGACATATAAATCCGAACACCCAGTTTAAATGGTTTTATTTTAATAAAAGTTGGTGAATATATTTATCTTACTGTAAATAACAAGTGAACAAATTTTCAGCCTTATCAGTTGGACATTCCGGTTTTTATACTGCTTTTTTTTAATTCACTAACGCTCTAAAAATGAATATTTCAGCCGCAGTAAAGAATCAACGTTGGCGGATTTTGGTTCTTGACATCCTTTACGATCGGTTACGATGCCTAGAGTACGGAGACCTGTACGATTTCGTCAACTTAGTGAGTTTGATAGGGGCCGTATAGTGGGACTTCGGGAAGCTTGACTTTCTTTTCGGGCAATTGCAGTTAGAGTGCAAAGAAGTGTAGACACTGTGGTTAGGTGTTGTCAGGCATGGCTTCGAGAAGGCCGTACGCAAAGAGCAAGGGGCACTGGACGCCGCCGTAGAACAACAGACCCTGAAGATCGCCGCCTAAGATTATTGGCCTTAAGGGACCGTTTCTCCACTACCAGGTCCATTGCAAATGAATGGTTTGCAGAACACGGAAGACATATTGGCATGCGAAGTGTTTACCGCGAATGAGAAGTTATGGCTTGTTTTCATACCGGTCACACTGGGTCCTCCCTTTAACTCGAAAACACCGACGTAATCGCCTTGAGTGGTGCAGACAACGGTCACTCTGGGATCAGGAATGGAACAGTATTGTCTTTAGTGACGAGTCTCGATTTTGTTTACTCATGCACGATGGTCGTGCCAGGGTTAGAAGGCGACGTGGTGAAAGGAGGAATCCACAGTTTTTGTTGAAAGACATGTTCATCACACTGTTGGAGTTATGGTTTGGGGTGCTATAACTTATGGTTCCAGGTCACATTTAATCTTCATCAGAGGTAACATGAACGCGCAGCGTTATATCCACGAAGTTCTAGAACCCCATCTTTTACCCTATCTTGACACCCTGGCAGATCCAACTTTCCAACAAGATAATGCCCGACCACATGTTGCAAGAGTCACAATAGACTTCTTTCAACCTAATGATGTCACATTGTTACCATGGCCACCAAGATCTCCCGACTTATCCCCAATTGAGCACGTGTGGGATATGATGGGTAGGAGATTGCTCAATTTGCAACGTCCTCCTCAGACTCTAGAAAAGCACTTCGAGAGGAGTTGGTGGTTGCCTGGAATGAGATACCACAGGAGGACATTGACCACCTGATCAGAAGCATGCCTAGACGCGTTGGAGAATGCGTAGCACATCAGGGTGCATCCACACATTATTAAAGGTCAAAGGGCTTTAAAGCAGTGCAATCATTTTGAAATTTTTATCATTTACTTATTATGCTTCATTAAGTACTTATACAAAATTTTATTAAAATAAAACCATTTAAACTGGGTGTTCGGATGTATATGTCACTTAGTATAAATATAACCGAGATAACGTAAAAACGATTCAATTCATATTTTTTAATCGTTCCAATACATTACACTGATCGCAAATGTATTCTCCCATCACTAACATTATGAGACACTAATTTCAAATGTCAATTCCGATCTACTTTGGTCTATTCTCCTTCTACATTCTATGTTTTGTGTGGACAATGGAATGTTTTAACAACAAATTTCCGTATAAAAGTGCTTCAAGATTTTTTTGTGAAGAAATACATATTACACTGTCGTGTACACGTTAAATCTGCACTAACCCTTAAATACTTGGTTATGTTGAAAGTACCATGTACCGTCACCGATCGTGCGACTGATTATACACTGAAATTAAAACAAAAAACTGCAACAGCAATTGTATGTATGAATCTTGAAACTGCTGAACAGTTTCGGACCAGTGGGGTTAAAATATCGTTGAGGAACTGGAAAGAAGTGTATGAATGTGTGTCGGATTTATATGTCACTTAGTATATATACGGACGGCCTTGGGCTCTTTCCACACCGACGGGTGGTCGGCGATAGGTCAACAAACTTTACTCCTCAGGCCTCTCTCCTGTTATGCTGCGCGCGTTGAGCCTGTTAGACGGCCTCGCCAGGCTCTTTGTTACTAGGGTATTGGGATTGTGGAACAATCTCTTATCGACACTTTCAACATCAGGGACCATTGAAAGGGGATTTTTAAGGCTCCACTAACCATTATGGATCTCCGCAACATATTGAGCGATAAATCCACTAGGACCCTCATGTGTCAGTATTTTTCATTTTCTTGTTTCAGCTGAAGAAGAACTGTTTTTCTATTTGAGTTTTATCTTTCTTTTATTTGTTATGCGATGAACAAAATATTTTGTTCAATATGTATTGTTTTCTCTGTATCTTTTCAATATCCTCACTCGTATTTATATTACAAAAATTGTCAAGTAATATCCAGACTACTTGAATTTTCAAGTGCTTGACGTGAAAACTACTTGACTTGATTTACATTGCTGATATCTAATACTTGACTTGAGGTCCACTTGATTTCAAGTCAGGTCAAGACAAGTAGCTTGATAAATAATCAAATCAAGCAGTGAATCCCTAAGTATGTTCTAGCTCTATAGCAACCGACAGGTCTCGGGGAATGATTTATTGGCTGAAGTTGACCATCTATTATAAGTAGACTTTCGTCTGGTGCCTCTGACTGTGTCTCTTACTTGAGACTGCTTGCAGTAATGAGCCTTAGAAGCATTGAATTACAGCAAATTTCTACGTCCACTTCACAGGCAGTTATGCTACCTGCCTTCTTCTCTCCCATTCATCTCTAGTATGGTTTCTCAAGCGGTGGTTCGCGAACCCCTAGGGGGGAGCTATATGAAGGAGGTTCCCGAAAAAAATATGGTAATGGCCGAATTTGTGCTCAATATTGCAACACCGCCGCTACAACAATCCAGCAAGAGTTCTACTTCGGTGAATCGAGCGCACCGAGACCTGTCTGAGAATGCACTGGAAAGAACGAGAATAACGTCTGCAGAATAAAAAAGGCCGCAGTCACGGAAGTATGAGTAATAAATATAGTTATAATCTGTACAATTAAGATGGATAGTTGATCAAAAACGGTCAGTTTTGTGAACTCTGACGAAAAGCCAGATGAGCAATCAACTACTGCTTCTTCTACGGTTCCCGGTTTGGTTCGTACACAGGGTGGCGATATTGAAAGTTATAGTGAGGTACCTTCTCGCTAGAGTAAAAGTGATGAGAAAATAGACAAGCATGGTGAAAAAAAAAGGAAAGAATCAAAAATATGTCGCGGACTATTTGCAACGGGGTTTTTATTTCACTGGGGAAGAGTAAGAACCTAAACCGCTTTGTGTAATTTGTAATGAAGTCCTGACCAACAGTAGTTTGAAACCATCGCTTCTTCGTCGGCACCTTGAGACAAGACATCCGGATCACAAGGATAAACCTATTGAATACTTAAAAGGAAATTGGTAGGTAATAAGAATTGTAGTGTTTCTTCTTTCCTGTCTACTTTCAACGCAGATAGTAAAATGGCTCTTGAAGCATCATTTCGAGTTAGTTACAGGATCGCACAGCACAGTGTCCCGAAGAACTAACGATTTGTAGAACAGTGTTGAAAGTGAATTTTGAAAAGAATAAAATTTAATTATTTTTCTATTCAACTTGACTAGTCGACCGATGTAGCAAACGCAATATTGCTCGTGTATGTTAGATATATTTTTAAGAATTCCATTCAAGAAGATGTGTTATTTGCAAAACCACTGGAAACTTATATGACTGGTGCAGCAATTTTTAATCTGATCCATGACTATTTCGAAAAGCATGGAATCAACTGGTCATTTTGCTTAGGTGTATGCACAGATGGTGCAAAATCAATGACTGGAACATATTCTGGTCTTGTGGCATGTATAAAGAAGATCAACGAGAATATACTTCGAAGTTGAGTCATTTATTTTAACAGTGAGTAGATCTGATCAAAAGAAATGTTTTTTTCCTTTACCATTTTTCTGGTAAAATTAAAGTAACAAAGTTATAGCCCTTTGGAAGTTTGAGTACCGCCCTGTCTCAATAATAATATTATGTGCTCGTGTTTGGCAACAACGGATATAATCCGCCTTATCGGTTCATCGCATCGGAAACAAAAAAGCGAAAGAATTTGGAACGATGTTTTTACAATTATTTTATTCAGTTGTATACAGTCAGTGTCAGTCGGTAACACGTTAGTGAATAGTAGTGTCTGTTGCGTGGCTCAAACGAAATCAAAAATGGCACATGTTTAAGAAAATGCTGAACTTGGACATGATTCTTATTTACGCGGCATCACGGATTTATGCGGATCGGTTTCCCAATCGAGTGCAACCAACCCCTCGTGCCTTTGTTAATGTAGTACAAAGGGCTCGTGAATCAGGTGACTTAAGACCTCACAGGGGAGGGCATGCCGGTGCTCCAAGACTGCACGATCAAATACAGGTCCGCACTGAAATACTTGTCGGGAGGATACTTTATAAAACAAGGTAACATTTTTTTTAATTTTTTTTTATTTTTACACACATATTTTGGTTTATCTTCCTTCTACAATCATTATCTGAAAATTAATGACTCAACTTCAAAGTCCCCCTGTAGAATGGACTCACTGCTCTATTCATAGGCAAGAATTGGCATGTAAGCGTATTCCTGCAGAGCTAGCCAGTACTTTAAGCGAAGCTGTAAAAGTTGTGAATTTTATAAAGTCCGTTGCTACAAGATCTCGTCTTTTCCGCGAACTTTGTGAGGACTTGGAAAGTCTCCACGTCTTTTTATTACTTTATACAGAAGTTAGGTGGCTTTCTCGTGGCAAAGTTTTGACTGGCTTGTTTGAATTGAAGTCTGAAGTTCAGACATTTTTTCTTGACTATCCATTTCATTTTTCCGCTTCTGTATCCGACATTCTGTGACCCCAAAAACTTGCATACTCAGCCGATATTCTTTACCTTAATTAAATTAACTAAATATGTCTTTACGTGGTCCAGAAATCAGCATTTTCAATGCCCATGATAGAATAGAAGCCGTGATAAACATGTTCAACTTTTGGAATCAATGTCTGCAGATGAATGTGTACGATTGTTTTCGTTCTCTCAGCAGCTTTTTAACAGAGAATAAAATTCAACTTAACGAAAACATTAAAACATCTCAAACAGCTTCAATTAACGTTCAAAGAGTATTTTCCTGATAAACCTGGATCAAACAACTAGATACGCAATCTTTCTGAAGGAGATATAATTTCTAACACTTCTTTATCTTTATTGGACGAAAAAACTCATTGATTTATCCTCTGACAATTCTCTAAAGCTGTTTTTGTAGATCATTCTTTAATAGAATTCTGGCTCAATGTAAAAAAATGAATACCATATCTTAGAAGGAAAAGCCATGAAAATTTTGTTACTGATCTGCGCAACGTATCTGTGTGAGAAAGGATTTTCAACATACACTTACCTCAAGTATAAATACAGAAATCGATTAAATGCAGAACCCGATCTAAGACTTAAGCTTTCAGACGTTGAACCAAATTAATTTTTTGAATTTCTATGTTCTAACAAATAAATACAAATATCCCATGAGGGTTTTTGCTAGTATCCAATTACTTGTATTGTAAGGCTTAGTTAGTTTTAATAACGTTTCTCTAATTCTTTTACGTTACAGTTATGTTTTAATTTACTTTGCTCATTATAACTATTATTCATATGATTAATAAATTTTGATAACAGCCAAATAGTACTGTTTTATTTAGTATTTAAAGGCTGGGAACCGTTGATCTATAGCAATTCTTTTACCTCAGGCATGAAAGTGCTGCGTACGTTCATGCGTTACGCATGATATCTGTATCAATACAGCCTCTTTTCATCTTTCGGGACCCAGCGAACATTCAAAAAATCATCCTTAGCCTCTCTGGTCTTAATGAAAGCGAAACTGCCTTGATGTGAATAGAATTGTCTGCTTATCAGATGCCATCATCAGACATATCACTTCTGTGTATGCACGCTCTGTTCTTTTCTGCTGGTGAAATGGTCACTGAAATGCGTACAAAAGGGAAGGTCAAGTGGCCGGAAAATCGGCGGTAGAGGTATTTGTGATTTTAAGTGGGTCGAACGATCTGTATCGCCGAAACTTTGTGGAAAAAATATTAACATAAAGTATCTGGCCAAACTGCAAATAGTGATTCCTTGGGTGATGAGAAACATGGCTATGTGTGTTCAAGACATAAGCTATCAAACATTTATCAAGTGCATATCCGTTTCGTGCATTGCAATAACCTAACATTGAGCCTCGAAGTCGACGCACCGGATCGGTGCAATCGGTACATCTCAACGTTGGAGCTGGGTTACTCAGTAATCAGTTACTAGTAGATGCCTTGTGGGGTAGTACCTTGTTGATACTATGGGGTCATCAAAAAGGGTCAAAGGTGGCCTAGTTGCCAGGCCTCCGCATCATCATCACTACTACTGTACTACAACTATTTAAAACTGTAATGACTCATACACGTGATCAGAGCTCGATCCCGGCTTCCTTCCAGTACAGCCGTATAGCGTACGACATATGTCGTTTCTGTGGCTTTGCGGTGGTCAACAGCACAGACAGAGATGGAAATAATGGCTGATTGTTCTCAGCCGGTAGAACCAATGAAATCAAAGACGCGCCTCGACCGGCAGACTCATAGGCGTCGGCAACGCATTGGAACGTGTTTCGTTGAGCGATCGCATATTGTGTGTTTTTATAAGAACTGTTGTGTGATTGTTATTGTTGTGGTTTCTGTGGTTACTGTTTTGGTTATACTTAACCATGGAGAGTACAAATGGCACGAGTGGAAGTACTGAAAGCCAGGAAACAAGTAGACGGCTTCGTAAAGCACTGAAGAGGGACGCGAAAGAAATCGTGCTCAACGTGTTCAATTATCTGAACAGAATTATTCATAAGTTTTTCATTCTTAGGAATATTTTAAGCAGAAAGAGTCTTCTCTCAATATATAACTCGTTTGTGGGGTCTCTACTAACTTACGGGATAAGTATTTGGGGAGCCGCATACACTAGTACTTTGAAAATACTACAAACCACGCAAAATTATATTGTCAGGACTATTTTTCGTATCGCATGTAGGTCAAGTTGCAGATTTGTTTACATTGAAAATGATCTTTTGAATGTTAGAGGTTTATATATTTTTGCTGCTCTAAAATTTGTTCACTCCCGAAACAATGTTCCAACCAGCCACGCTTATGAAACAAGAACTAAAATAAATATAAGTTACACCTATACCAGAGTGAATAAATCTGTTTGCCAAAAATGCATAAAGTTTGATGGGATTAAGTTGTATAATAAATTACCCCTAGAATATAAAATCCTCTCGAAGTATAGTTTCAATAAAAGAATTAAGAAGTTCATCTTAAATAACTTTGACATGCTTGCATCGACGGTAGCTTGACTCAACTCAGTAATTTCGTTTCTATCTAATGTTTTTTTTTATTTCTTTTTTTTATATACATTTGCTCATAATATACCTTATGACCATTAGCCATGCATTGAATTTGTATATTGTATGACACACACAAGCTTATAGCTTAGGTGTCTATTATTTTGTAGTAAATTCTTTTGTAGTAAATTGTAGTACTCTTGTTTCTCTGCTAACCTTTACGCAAAATTTTTATTGTTTAAACAACATAGTTTGACCTTACTCGAAATATCTCTCTATTATCATATTTCAGATATTCATATTTTATGTACTCTATATTTATACTTCTGAGTGTTTCTAGTATGCTTCTGTACTATTGTTATGAATTTTAGATTTGTTTATGCAGAAATGTAATTTAGAATTTGTGACGACAAGATCCAGGCATTTACCCTTTACGAAAGTATACAGAATTTTCACAATTCATATACCGTTACTTGCTGGTTCTAGATCTGATGCTAGTATCTTTGCTCAGATTTCTGTTGCAATCTTGGTTATTCAGGGTAGCAAGAGCATACAAGCTCATGTATTTTTGAAGCTTTTTTTATTTAAATTATACTGAAGGTTGTTTTTTAATTTGTAAGTTATATTGGTTTTTGAATTTGAATAAACTTTGAATAAAAAAAAAAAACTATGTCGCAGGGAGATGCACTCGCGCGTTGTGAAAGTATGACGTTCCAGAGTGGACCATTCGCAGGGTGGTGCATGAAAAGAAGAAAACTGGAGCTACTACTGATCCAAAGTTTAATTTGAAGGGACGAAAGGCCGTTAAATTGGATGACGATACCAAAATGGCGTTAAGGCGAACCGTACATTCATTCTTCTTTAGGAATGAGATACCAACCCTCAAGGCTGTACATGCAGCGTTCAAGGAAAATGAAATTATACCCCAAATGAGCGTCGAGGGAATGAGGAAATCCCTGCACGAAATTAATTTTCGTTATGAAACGCGTAATCGGAAGTCAGTATTGATAGAGAGACCTGAAATAGTCGCCTGGCGTCGAAAATATTTACGCGAAATGATTGAATATAGGCGACAAAGCAGAAAAATCTATTATTTGGACGAGACATGGGTAAATGCAGGTCACACAGTTAAAAAAACCTGGATAGACAAAAACGTAGTGAGTAACCGACAAGCAAGCATTGAAGGTTTGTCAACAGGTCTTCGTGGACCGTCAGGGAAAGGTCAAAGATTGATCGTAACTCATATTGGCAGCGATAGTGACTTTTTAGAAGAGTGTGACTTGATTTTTGTCTCTAAGAAAGGAGGTGATTACCATGACGAAATGAATGCCAGCTGCTTCGAGAGCTGGTTTCAAGGGGTGCTTCAGCGAGTTGAGCCCAACTCTGTGATCGTCATGGATAATGCTTCCTACCATAGTCGTCGAGCCAAACGTGTACCGACTATGGGATCTCGAAAAAGTGACATGCAGCAATGGTTGCGCGAAAAAGGAATCCCGTTTGACGATTCATGTGTGAAAGCGGAATTATATGAAAAAATTAAACAGCACAAACCTGCGAACATTAGTTACGTGACTGATGAAATGGCCCGTCAATGTGGTGTCACTGTGCTGCGGTTACCGCCCTACCACTGTGAACTGAACCCAATAGAGCTCATCTGGGCTCAAGTGAAGGGTTATATTGCACGCCATAACACAACCTTCAAATTACCAGACGTTAAGGTTTTACTTGAGACTTCCATACAGCTAGTAACGCCCGAAGCTTGGCAGAATGCTATCCGTCATGTTGTGAAGGAAGAAACAAAAATGTGGCAGCTTGACCACCACATCGACACCATCATAGAGCCAGTTATAGTCAATTTCAACGAGGAAAGCGATAGCGACAGTTTATTACTGTCAGATGTAAGTGGAAGCGACGATGAATAAAGGTAATTCCCAAATTTTTGACTTGTTTCGAACCACTCTTTATTGAGCATGTAACAAATCTAGTTCACCCATGTTAAACATTCATACCCCGCCTATGAACAGCCGACTACTGGTAGTTAAGTGATGTTCACGTGAACATCGATGAGTCATTACAGTTTTAGATAGTTATAGTATAGTCCCGAAGCCACTCGAGGAATCTTGAATTTTAGCCAGTTGCGTAATGTATAGCCTGTATTGAAATGGACATGTTTGCTTACCGTCTCTTTAACCAAGACCAACCGCAGACAACACTGTTTCTTGTACTCACCAGTGCGGTATAGGTGTAGTAGTGCTGCAGACGGATGAACGAAAACAAGTGGATATGAACGTTTGAAAAATTGAAAATACTGTGCGGAGGTAGGCGAAAAGTTTGACGATCTCTACCTGCCATTGTTGGTTTGTTCTGACAATACTTGATATTACGGCTGCTAGATGGGTCGACCGTCTTGTGGTGGAACGTCTATCTGTGCATTGCGCAGAACGTCGAGCAGTTATGAGCTGCAGCCGTATTACGTATCTTGAAAAGTGACTTTTATGTCTCTTTTTTAACATTATGCAGATGATGTCAACTTGCAACTAGATGTTGTTTACTTGATGTGCACCCATTGTGTAGCTGTACGTGTTGTCTAAACGTGATGATGCTTGAGCTATCAAGGTTTGGCTCTGATGTGAAGTAACATGTACTTCAGGTGTGGCATTATTAGAGGTATACTATAGATCGAAGGAAACGGGCGAAACTACAGTGTATAAGTGCTTACTGAGGATTTGTATCTTGATAATCTGAGTTGATGATAATCTTCTTGGTTTCTTGTTTCAAATACACTTACTTGAGATGTATGCTTCGCCCCAGGAATTACATAAGCATAATAATTTTCTCACATAGCAAATATCACTGATTTTATACACATGTAGACCAATACAAACAAACATCCAGATGCGATCTTGCTACTCTGCTACTCAACCAAATCATGTCGTTGAGTCATCCTCCATAGGTGACGCTATGGGTGATGCTCGCGGCGTTCATACCGAGCAAGCGCGGTTTTTTACGTAATAGCCTTGCCGATTGGTAGCGTACTAGTATTAGTATTCCGTCATCTTTCATCGTATGGGATGAGGATGAAGATCAACTTGGCAAACCTTTTGTAGATGTACATCGTCAGATTTTTCGCCTTCTTCCGCATACAGCCCGCCTGTATTGTTGAAAAGCTGTTAAGACAATTTGAAAGTAAAAGCTAAAATTTGTTTACTGTTGTTCATGGGAGAATGTTCTATATGCAAGTTTTTCATTGGCATTTTGTAATCTGGAACAGAAATGCACGAAGAGATCTGAATGATACAAGTTATGTTATGTCTTTAAATTTAACCTGTGTTCTCTGCCATCAGACCTATACATCAAATCATACATTTTTACTTAATTCTTTTATCAACGTTTTGACTGCGGAGGCCGTTTTTTACAAAGCAGAAATCAAACAATGTCGTTGGGGTTTCCGCACAAATGTGGCACATTTTGAAATTTCCTTTTTTCGATAGTAAGGTTAACTTGGAATTCGTAGTATGGTAATAACATGAATCAAAATAATAATAATTGCATGAAAAAATACGAGTCATCATTTGGCTCTAGGTAGATGTAAATATCACTTGTGATCATATATTGTACTTAATAAGTTTTTTTAAGTGACCTGAATGAGATTATTTTCAAGGATAGAAAAGTAGTACATTACATACGTAGAGAGATAAGTCTGCCATTCTTTGTCGAGCACTTTGTAAGGGTCAAGCAAGCTGAAATTCGGGTTGGTCAAATTGGCACATGAATAATATATTTTAACAAAAAAATGAATGTTGAAATTTTCAAGCTGGCGACTGGGCGTGATTTTGTAACATTTTTCAAATGCTGCGGTTCGCTGCCTTTGTGCGGACGGATGGAAGCAAATCATGTTTAATTTAAAGAAATTTAACTTCTCCTTAAAGAACTTGCTACAGTTCTTTTCTCTCTGGTCGACTAAAAATTAATTATACCTTGAGTAAATTATTACAACTTTTTTTATATTTAGAATAATAATTTTATAGCAGTTCTTGAAAATATCGAATTTCTTTTTTATAACAAAACACACCTCGTAGTCTAATAATTTTATGGTAGAAAATCATACTCTACTCTCCATCTCGTTAAAGGTCCTTTTTTATAATTTCTGTCGACCGTAAATACGAGAGCAGAAGGTACCTTGGTGCTATTTCCAGTCCACTCGTGTAGACAGTTCAGCGCCACAACCCGATTTAGTGAAATAATTTCACACGCAGTGCTGCGGTTTATCGGGTGGTGGAGATTTTAATAGAATTCACCTCCATTAGTGAGTTTTGTTGGCGGAGCCTTTTTCTCATCCTCTTGGGAACTTAGCCGTTGTCATAACTACATTAAACCATCGAGCTGGTAGGTCATCATTTTCTCCAAGCCACGAGTTCATTTCCTCAACACGATTTCTAATTCTACAGTGGGTAACTGTTTGCAGTGATACTCCGAGACGAATTTAAGTAAGACTAACGTCTGTGAGAGCAGTCCTCCATTTCTTTGAACCCTCATTGTTCGATGTGATTATGTTTTTTTTACTTTGCTTGGCATGTCTGAATCTCGTACAAATTGAAAATACAACCACTTCGTTCAAAAATTAAGCATAAAACTATTCGTAATTTTAATTGTGCCAGTTTAGGCATTCTTATGCAGCATTAGGGTTATATTTTAACCATTTAATTATCTATTGTTTAGGTCAATATTGAATTCGTCAAAAGCTATTGATTCATCAACTGATTTAGTAGTAAACGAGAGAAATGATTTAGATTTCTCATTGGTAACATTCATATATTGTTCTGTATCATAGTACATACTGAGGATAATATAGTGTTATTTTTATATTGCTGTAGCTTCTGATTTTGGTTGTATATTTACTGAAATTTGAGTGAGCCATGCTCACGAGTTAAAATATTCCTGCTGTTCTCAAGTAACATTTTAACTACTTCACTTATATGTTGAGTGATGACATGAAATATTTTACCTCAGGGTCCTTATGTTTTTTTATACAGGTACCTGATTATTTTAATTTAGTTCAGGTTAATTTAAAAATTTGGGTATTGCTAGTACAATCACGATTTTCCTTGAACACCGTAATTGTACAGCAGCTTTGTTTTAATTTTACATTTTTGAATTGATGTAACCCAATACTAAATGCGGTAAATAATGGCGATGTTACCGGCAATCTGTATAATCCGGTACTCTATATATATTATATAGAGTACCGGATTATACCTAGGTACTCTATATAGGTAATGTATAGAATACCTAAACCGTGTAGGTAATTTATGAAATATTATTTGTTTTATACTTTGCCTAGGTATTCTATACAATACCTAGGTAATGTATAGAATACCTAAACCGTGTAGGTTATGTATGAAATATTATTTGCTTTATACTTTGCCTAGGTATTCTATACAATACCAAATGCGCAGCCGGTAATGTATGTAAAAGACGAGAGCAACCCAACTAGCAAAGTAGTGTTATAAGCTTTTGGTAAAAGAACCGTTCAGCCATAAAAGCTCTCTATTGTTGTTGTCTGAACACCAAAATGCTGGCTTAATGTTGTGTGGAATGCAAATTTGCTTTCTGTAACATATTTGCACGTTAGTCAAAATGGTTGTGTTGTGGCATCCATGGTAACATTTATAAAACAAACCAGAGCCATGTTGTTTTGCTGTGCAATTTACTACTTTAGCCAACAAATTGCTCCCAACGGAAGCACTTATACAACTCTTGTTTAGTAACTGTTAAAGGCTGTACATATGCTAAATATGTTGGTATACAACTTCACCATAACCTAACTTTCTGCTGTCATATTTTTGTTAAAATGCCATAACCAAACAGAAGATATAGATCTGGTACAAATTCTGGGCAAATCATTCGACTCTGTCGGTATTTCATTTCAGACATTTGTCAAATTGTTTTATAACACCTACAGGCAACACCAAAATATTCTAATAAACTAAAGACAACATGGACGATGCCATGATTATACACAACCATCCGCCATATTGGGCAAACATATATTCCTCTATTTAATATTAAATAATTATGTTTCACTTCGAAATTACTGATATAAAGTGATAAACATTAGTGTAATTGTGCCTATATATAGGATTTGTGGAAGATTTAACGCAGATAAGTTCAGTTTTCCATCTTAGAAATCTAGACATACTTTTGATCATTATCAAAATATCAATCAAATACGAAGCCCGTAGAAATTGCGTAACTACTTTGCACGATAATCACAACAAAATTTGCTGCGCAAGTGATTCAATAGTCCTATATCACACTGTAGAAGTTTATCATATACCTGTGTATGAAATTCACAATGGCCGATATGTAAGTAAACAAGATGACTGTAATGTGTTAGTTATATATTCTTCACTCCGTTTATGTCTATACAATATATAAGAAATAGTTTGGTTGAAATAAAGTAGAATCACGTAACATAAGTTTTGTATAGTTGACAAAAACTGAATCTTGCACTGACGCAAATGTCGTATAGTGGGTGCAAGAGGCTTACACTTTTGTTGTATAACTGTTACCTGCAGCCCTTATACAACCTCTTAAATGACTGTAGTGTCCTATTAGGTATGCCCATTCCGCTTGTATAGATGTTCTAAGAGGGTTTTGCCAATGTTCTTACAGTATACAATGCTGTGTAAGGGATACTGTATAATCATTATTGCATCTCTAATAGGAGTGATAATTGTTAGTTGGGAAGGAACGGGTTGTAGGTACCGGCAGGCAGGCAATAAAGGAAATGCGTCATTGTAAGCAAAGAAAATACATTATGTTACTTGTAACCAGAATAATTTTTAGTTTCACATCAATTTTACTCTAGTAACAGAGAGGTGCTTTTCTTGTACCCTTTTCATAAAGCTTAGTTTTAAAGCACTCTAATTGTTAATTTTAAGAAAGTTGATTTTAAATAATATAACTTATTCCATTTGCCCGTCATTTTATAGGTATGCCTGTTAACATTGAAAAATTTAGACCAAGATCTATTTATTTTACACATTGCCGGAGGAACAGCAAGTACTTATCTAGGTAAAGCATGTAATGGATAATAATATTCATAATATTTTATACATTGCCTGGAAAACCCATGTATTCTATATATTGTCTAGGTTTTGTATAGAATACCTGAATTGTACAGATTACCGCTAACAGCGATTTCTCAGGTAGACAGTTTAAAATATATGTCCTACATTCACGTGCCTATAAAACCAGGTTTTACCCTCTTATACTGTACTAATACGAACGAATGCAGATTTCGCTAGAGCCATTTCTGCGGTCATCTTTGCAGCCCTCACTGGGCGGCCATTACTTCAGCTTACTCTTCCTAGATGGCGGGACAGACATTAAATCGACGATTTTTCCGGGCTCCGGAGAAAAAAGTATTGGATCAGTAAGAAATAACTTTGCGTTCACCATTTGACGTTTTGCAAAGGAGTTATTGTTTTTACTTTATCACATATTTTTAAAGTATCTTGTTTTTCATTTAAGGATGATGTAAATTGCGAATGATAAAAATGCTATTACTTACGAGTATTTAACTTCAGTCTACAATACTCGTACCTACATAACACTAATATCTAATTTACATGCTTTGTAGGTATTTTTTTCCTATTAATTTTTTGTATACTGTTTTGTGGTATTTGATAATATTTATGACATTGCTTGGTAGAAAATCTGAAATTTTGAATAAGAAAGACCAAACATTAATAACGGGTGATTTTTTAAAAGGTATAGGATTTGATTTTAAAAAAACACAAAAAATTTGAAAAAACGATTGAATCTTTATTTGAGTCGATAGAACGGTCGATATAATTTAATGTTTAAAGATTATTTCATGTAAATGTTGGCCGCGGCTCCGCTTTAGATGGCCCATGCGCAAGTCCAATTTTGGCACACTCTCTCCAACATATCGGCCGGTATCTCACGAATAAATGCTTCAATATTGGATGCCAGTGCGTCAATCGTTGCTGGTTTATCTCTGTCGACATTAGCCTTAACATGGCCCCACAAGAAATAGTCCAACGGCGTTAAATCACACGATCTAGGCGGCCAATTGACGGGCCCCAAACGTGAGATAAACTGTTCACCGAACTCGCCTCTCAATAGGGCCATTGTTTCGTGTGCGGTGTGGCATGTGGCACCGTCTTGTTGAAACCACATGTCAGCCAAGTCCAGCTCTTCCATTTTGGCCAAAAAAAGGTTTGTTATCATAGCACGGTAGCGCTCGCCATTCACAATTACGTTCCGGCCATTGTCGTCTTTGAAGAAGTACGGTACCGATGATGCCACCGGCCCATAATCCACACCAAACAGTGATTCTTTCGGGATGCATTGGTAGCTCTTGCAATGCTTCTGGCTGGTCTTCACTCCAGATGCGGCAATTTTGCTTGTTAACGTACCCATTCAACCAGAAATGAGCTTCGTCGCTGAACACAATTTTTCGATAAAAATGTGGATCTTCCTCCAACTCTGCCAGCGCCCATTCACCAAATTGGAAACGTTGTGGGAGGTCGTGTGGCTTCAATTCTTGCACCAGCTGTATTTTATAAGGTTTTACACCCAAATCCTGTCGCAAAATTTTCCACGTAGTGGACTAATAGAGGCCCAATTGCTGCGAACGGCGGCGAATCGACATTTCACGGTCATCACTAACACTGGCGGATACAGCCGCAATATTTTTTTCAGTCCTCACCCTACGTCTGCGTGCTGGTGGTTTAATGTCCAATAATGTAAACTGGGTTCGAAATTTAGTCACAAGCTTCCGAATAGCTCCCTCAGTAGGCCGACCAAATTGCCCATAAATTGGAAGTAGTGCTCGATGTACTCTCTTAACCGAGCATGAATTTTGATAGTAAAATTCAATAATTTGCAAGCGTTGTTCGTTCGTAAGTCGATTCATGGTTAAATTATAGACCAAACTGAACAAGTTTGACAATGACACAAGACACGATTCACGCGTCATCTGTAAAAAACAGTGTTGCCAAAAAGATACTAGCAAAAAAATCACTCATTAGTATCCATCTGTTGTGAATTGGAATACTGTGTCTTTCAAAACTTCTTAGTTATAGTTGTCTATTTCTATGGAGACATTTGCAGTTATCGTCCTGCCTATCTTTTCTGTATATTCTACTGCTGTTAAACGGATAACGACTATGAACTGATGCTAAATACTTACTACCTACTGCGAACATAAAAAAACATTTATGTTAGTTACTGATCCCAGTCAAATGGACAAAGATATATCTACCTTAAAAATATCGTCTTCTGTTTTTATCCTAAAATAACCAATACCATGATACAATAAAATAAGAATTACCGAAAGCTTATAACATAAAAACGAAATTTGAAAAAGTATTCGTATTTATTATTTTTTGACTACGCCTTATTGAGCAAAAAGTTCAGAAACGCTACTAAACGAAGAATATGAGTTTTCAAATGTTTCGTGTCGTCTAATCTTTTTTGCTTTTAGAGTGCTCAAATATTAAGACTGATCAGTTTGATCAACCGTTGATGTTATTGTGTCTTCTTATAAACTAATACGTATCACATGAATATATTGATGTCCTTCAAAAAATCATAACGTATATTTAATGTTGTCATTAGGAATTCGCACACCTGCTCTGATTTAGGCCCGTATCGTCCCTACAATTGTAGGGCGCGTTTATGGCCTCCTTGATTGTCATACTCCTTTCTCTCCTTCAAAAATTTCTAGATTACACTTGTCCCGTGTCAGCGTCAGCGCTCTCCTATTATGAAGATATGTTTTCTTTTTAAATTGTAGGAAATTTCAGGCTGATAAAACATGATATAACTCAAAAGCAAGCACAATTTGATGCAAATAGATGTTTGTGACATAACCTCAAAATAGAGTTCTGACACGGAGAATTAGAAAACTATGACAATCAAGCAGGCCATAAAGGCGCCCTACAATTGTAGTGACGACTGACGATACGGGCCTAAAACATAAAACTCTGTTTGGTCCTCTTCAATTGTCGGACAGTGTTGTAATTATCTACATTGGGGTGTTGATGCAGCATTTGTTCGTGCCTGACCGTTACCTTCTTGATCTTTTCGATAACCAGGTGAATACACAAAGGTCTCAGACCTAAGTTTTAAAAGTATATAAAATTGCAAAACTCAAAATATAATGGGACTTTGAAAATATCTTACATTTTCTTTTTTTATTAATAGCTGTGTCACCAATGCTCCAGTTTTAAAAATGCGACCGATACATTAAAATCGGTTTTTAATAATATTGAGGTAAAACTAATGACAGTGACGAAACAAGAAGGAAAGGTATCTAGAACACCCAAGAATTACTTCATTCAGCTTTTTTCAAGATAATTGAGTTCCTTTACAGAGAATAACAGCAAACTAGTTTTTATTAATTTCATCTATATCTATATTGTTCAAGAGGGTGGAAAATGGTACTCCGAATTCGGCATCAAGAGTAAGAGGTTCTATAAAGCCCAAGTACGAGCATTACTTTTAAAATAAGAATCGTGCATATTGACACGTGACGTGCATTCAATCTCAGACACTCTTGGGCAGTCTCTTACTACGCTGCGTTCAGTAATGCGGTCTCTAAACGCAAAACAGTCCCTCCTGCTGAAATTCAACAGCAGCTTGTTGAATTGGGTGCGCTATTCAAAACCGCGGACGGGGTCTGCTCTCTAGTAGCATCGTTTTGCTTCACGACAACGCTCGGCCTTACGATTCAGCATGAAACACAGATGTAACTGTACACGTTTTTTTGAGAATTACTGGATCATCCACCATACAGCTACGACTTACCACACTTTCATCGTTTTCCAAAACTTAATGGATTTCTTGGTGGAAAATGATGACATGTTGAAAGAAACAGTTTTAGGGAGCCGTTCATTTCGGCTGGTCGGAATCCAGATCACCGAGGACTTGATCTGACACGAACACATGTCGTCAGTAGCGGGAGCTGCTGGGAAAAAGCTAGGCTATTTGTTTAGGGCCGAGAAGTACTTTTCTTCACATGTACAAGGCTCAGATAAGACCTAGCCTCGAGTACTGCCCACATGTTTGAGGTGCTGCCGCCCCGACTACATTGACCATGCTCGATGCTGTTCGGAGGAGAGCTGTTCGATTGATCGATGACTCGTCTCTAACGGACAGTCTCGGGACCCTTTCGCTACCGGCGGGTCGTCGGCGATCTAGCTCTTTTCTACCGCTAAGCCCACGGGCTTTGCTCCTCAGAGCTCTCCTACATGATGCCGTCGCGCGATGTGCCTGCCAGACGAATCCACCTGACATTAGCCTCCCATCCTAACCGTATCATACTTCGTACAGTCAGAACTGGTCGGGCAGTTAAAACATCGGTATATCAACGTCTGAACATGATGTGCGATCAAAAAGCTGGCGCCCTGACTTGACAAAAGTAGTTTAAATGTTTTTTATAGTGACTATGTTGAAACATGTAAAAAGAATTTCATATTTCAGTTTGTGATACAATAAAGCTTTTCTGACTGCATTACAAAACGGTTGTTACTTAAAGAACGGCCCTCGTAACTTAATGATATTGGAATTAAATATTAATAAGTATTGTTGGTTTCCTTGTAACTTCTATTGATTATTAATACACTATGTACTAAAAATCACAGAAAGAGAGAAAAGCAGGATGGATATAATAGCAGACGATTAACTGTATCGACATGTGTGGTGTGCGCGAATTGAAAGTTATGATCCGCGCTTGTGGATTTTCAGACAGCTTTATTATAATTACTATCACGGCTGATTCCCGGCACTCGGCTGCCGTTGCTGCTGTTGATTGTTCCGGCAATAATTGTACTGCGGATACATTCGTTATAAAGTTCAGCACCGATGCATGGGCTACGGCTTGCACTATCAACGCCTCGAATACAGGACGATTCAGGGATATGTCAATGAATACTAAACTTGTAAAATAAAGAATATGTAGCGTGTCATTTTTATTTTTCGCACATCACAATGACTAGACCTCTACCGTACTAATGATTGCTAAAAAGCATGAAACAACGGTGTATACGGTTGATTATGGTCGCAGAAACGGCAAGAAAACATATTGTTTTTAGTTTATGCATAGTACGTCAATGCTGATAGCATGGTGAATACTCACTTCTTCCCAGAGTGACGAACCCATATAACAAAATTATATCGTAAAGGCGTTCGTGAGGCTTTTAGTGCGGTATTAAAAGGACATATTGCAAAAAGGGGCGAATCATTCAAATTTATATTTATTTAAAAGGATGTTTCAAAAACAAGTCAATTCCTGGAGCTGTCAAACTTTTTTTGTGTGGCGACGTTCGGCTTAGCCAAGCTCCAATTGTTAACTTCACGTCGTCCTGGCTTTGGCATTTATTAGCCCTACCAGCAGGCACCAAAATAAAGTAGGTACAGGTGGTCCCAAAAACTTTTAATTTTGTAATCCAAAATTTTGTTTGTTATGTTGCTTTTATACTATTTAGTATGTCTCATTCAAAACAAATCATCTTAAATATAATTAAGGAATAACTATAAGCCTTACCTGTTGTTGCATCAGTCCAGTATACGGTTTCACTTGCGATTGCACTCTGTATATGCTTAAATTAATCAGAAGGCATTCAAAAAACAAACAAAATCGGACAAATGTCTTATTTGTCAGGGTGGTTGAAATCACCTGGCCGTGGCCGGTATGCATCCGCAAAGAATTGAGCACGTTATATATTCTTGAAAGACTCCGGTAGCATTTTGTTCAAATTTGTTTACATTTAATGGCCACATTTGCCTTTAAAGACAGATGACGTTTTTTTCATATATAATACTCGTACATATCTAACATTAACAAACGCTGGAGGGACTAGATGATGAAATTCACAGTACTTTTCCCCAAGGAAAATAAGTAGAAAACATAAGGCGACCATGACACCATCAAGAAACTTTTGTCAGATTGACAGACGACAGAGCTAGAATATTGCAGAGGTGAGAGGTTATATATAGGGATGTGATCTCTTTAAACGCCGCATCGTCATCTGATGACCAGTTAATGAGTTAAAATAGAATATTCCCGATAAATCTTGACGTTTAAATGATTCGTCATTATTCGTCAGAGAGGTCTACGACCGAACTCTGAGGAACACCGGCTCTTACGGGTCGTGTTCTTGACAACACATTGTTAATTATGATCGGAAACTTCCTTCCTTCTAGAAAAGATTTCAACAGTTTTAGTAGCCAAAATGGAAAACCCTTTTGGATGAGCTTATCCAAGAGGCCCATGTGCCACACCTTGTCAAATGCCTTTGATTCATCTAAGAGCACGATATCGGTACTTTTGTTCAGGGTGAACCCCTGGTTACATGCTCCACCAGTCTAACTGCCTGTAGCTCCGTACTATGCTCAGACCGAAAGCCGAATTGCACGTCAGGAATCACATGGTGATCTGACGAGAAATTCTCAAAGTGACGATAAATCACCTTTTCAGCGAGCTTAGAAGGAGCTGACAGCAGACTAATGGGACGGTAATCCTGGGGGAATATCGAACCTGCCTTCTTTGTGATCATGATGACTTCAGCGACCTTCGACGCCTTAGAAAAGTAATGAGTTCTGAGCATTGCATTGATTATTGCCACCAGATAAGTCAAAGCCTTGAGCGAAAGCAGCTTCAGTGCTTTGTTGGTGATTTGATCCTCTACAGGTGCTTTACGCACCTTTAGGTCCTTAATGTGGCCTAGGGAGCTCTGCTGGTGTGCAAAACGGAATCTCAGAGGACTCCGTTGATGTGCTATGAGATTCATTTGAAGAGTCTTCCGTAGAAGAATCTTCTGAAAAGGAGTCACCGATGTTAGCACCGATGTTGGTATCACCATTCGCTCTGAAGTATCTTCTGACAGATCTTACAATTCGTCATTTTTATTTTTTGTGTACATCACAATATTGAGCTTTTCAATAGAGCCATCTTTCTTGTTTGATTTTCGTCATCTGTCTCCAAATAACTAGACCCCTACTGTACTGATGATTTCTAAAAAGTATGAAACAATGTTGTATACGGTTGGTTGTGGTTAAAGAAACGGAAAGACCCATTTCAACCTGGGAATAAAGAGCCATGGCATTCGGATTACAAATGATGACCAATCCTGTCTACGAACATGGGGGATGGGGATTTTCCAAAAGGTGTGCCCAGGGCTTCTTTCACCTAAATTGTCGACACCGGAAAAATGCTTCAAGATCTCCGGGCATTTGGGTGAAATTATAACGATAGCTGCTATAAACACTTGCATTGGACAATTCTGCTAATAGATGGCGCTTTGCGATGTCTTATTTTAACTATAAACAGTATTATGACTAATTGAACAACAAAGAGAAGGATAACTGTTTGCTATTCATTTTACTAAACTCTTTTCTAAAGCTGAATCACCATGTATGGGTGCTAGCTTAAAAAAAGATACTGAAAGGCAGAACGCTGGCGATCTTCCTTCAACTTTATACGCTCCGGAAATTAAAATGTAATAAAATCGACAGACCAGACCGGTTCAGGGATAAGTACTAATTTTTATTTGATTACGGTTAAATTAAAACTGAACTGACGGCGTTATTACTTAGTTCTGCGCCTTGTGCGGTTTTCTTTTAACAGTTATCTACAACACAGGCCAACAAAATAAAAAAGTGATGTGTGCTGGGGTCTCACCAAACTTTTTCCATATATTTTTCAGAATTGGGTGAAGATTGACAAATATGAAAGTTATTATGACATTAGGATTAAAAATGTTGGTATTTTGGTGGATGTGCATCCCTCAAGGACTTCCGAAGATATGTACACCCACCAAAAATGCAAAAATGTGTGATATTGCCCGCATTGTTTTGCACCGACCCCAATTTTTGCTTGTGATTTGTGCTCAGCGTACAGTTGAATGCTTCCGAAACACAGTACTGTACTTTGACGAAGAAAAAAGCGTCCTAGCGCTCATTCGGTTTTGATGGATGGCCCAGCTCTACCAAAGAGCCGTTCATTTCGGCTGGTCAGAGTCTAGATCACCGAAGACTTGATCTGGCTCGAACGCATCTCATCAATAGCGGCAGCTGCCAGGAAAAAGCTAGGCTATTTGTTTTATTAAGCTCCTCATAGCAGCCGTGGTGCCCTGGTATTTAGGCTTTTTTAATCCATAAAGCGATGACCGAACTGTGTTTAAAAGATCGATTGTTGCACGGATGGTGTGGCATGTTGTGCCATCCTGCTGGAACTAGATATTGTGCAAGTGCATGTCGTCTAATAGTGGCCACAAGAAACTCCTCAACATGTCTCTATAGCGCCTCCGTTTACCCGTCTCGCTGTTACCATCTTCATCTCTGAAAAAGTAGAGCCCATAATCCCACCATTCCAAAAGCCACACCAAACAGTTACTCTTTTTGGATGCATTGGTTTTTCTATGACGACATGTGATTTTCAGAGCTCCAAATCCTACAGTTATGTTTGTTAGCGTAACCTCCCAGATGGAAATGGGCTTGGTCCGAAAAAGACGATTTTGAGCCCAAAATTGACGTCCGTTTCCAAATGATTTAGAGCCCACACAAGTCTTGCGCAAGTGTACCTTGCAAGGAACATAATCCCAGGTCGTTAGGCAATATTCTCCGCACCGAAGTGCGACTGATGCCCACTTGTTGTGCTCTGTAACGAGTTGACATTCTTCGTGTTTTCACGCACACTCACTGTGCGCAACAGCAGCAATGTTTCGCTGTACGTACGGGCAGAACACGCTTCATACCTTCTGTGTATCCATAAGCAGGATAGATTCACGAACCATCTTCACGAATTTTCGTATACCAGTCGCTTACGGAGCTTCATTCCGACCAAATAGTCTTCTCAAGTTTCTGCAACACACCTTTGTTTAAGATTAAAACGATCCATTGCTCACAGCGGAAGTTTGACGCAATATATCTGACAATATGTTGAGCATGAAAGGGTTACCAATTGTCAAAATAATACCACCTTAAAAAAATCCAAGTGATGGCCCACACTTTATTACACATGAGGACCGCACAAAACATGTAACAGAAGCAATAAGATGATATACTCATTTTCAGAGCAAAAGTTCATAACCGAGGTTATGAGCCTCTGAATATGCTACCAGCTTCAAGAAGTAGAAATATACTCTTCTCCACTCCCTACAGCCTTAGCCCCTACAAAACTTTTTCTGAAAGTGGCTATGAGACTCCGAAATGTCAAAAGCGTCAAAAGTTTGAGTGATCTCTATTTTTTAGTTTTTTGCTCCGTGTCTCACCGCCACTTGACCTATTTTCAAAAACTAAAAAGCATTTTTATCCTTGGCAAAGTAGCAACCTTTCATTCAAATCCGAGCGGTACTTTCCAAGGATTAGCGGACAGGCAGACAGACACACCGACGGACATGCATGCCATATAACATCCAAAAAACATGAAATCTCATTTTCGAAATTCGTCATGATAATATTACTTCTTCGTCAATCAAGATTAATAATCCAAAAAATGTTTTAATTCCCTAATTTTATATGATCCTAGTCTCTTAAAATCGGTATAGAATCAGCAGCAAAAACTAAATTCGTGTTGGTGACTTAATGTGGCTTCATTTCATTGGTGCATGAATTTCTCCATGGAAGTCATCTACCTGGTATCTATCGTCAGTGCAAGTCAGAAATTTGTCACAGAATAAATATGCTAAAAGTGCGGTGGAAAGATTGACTCTAATATAGAAAGGTGACTTACACGATCAGGATGAAGCTACTGCTGGAAAGTTGGAAGAAACAGCATAGTTGCTGGAATCGGTTGCTTCGTATTTCATGCACAATGCACAGAACTAATGCATTTATCATTGATGATTTGAGAATTAAATCAAGATTATCTATCATATAGGTAGCTAGAAGAGGGAAGGAAAGGTTGACCATATTCGGAAATGTTCAAGTAAGAAGGTGAAGGAGTTAGTCTCTCTTTTTTTAATTTTTTGTTGTCGTGCCTAGAAATAACAGGATATCTGTTCTTTTTCTTTTGTAAAATATTCTAAGATAGTTGGTGGGTCATTTGAAATAGAATTTTCGACAAATATAAGTAGGTAAACTTGACAAACTAATTTCTTCTTCGTAATTTTTATTTTAGAAAACTATTTTACTCAACTTTGTATTCACCAATGAAATGAAAATGTACTGCTACTGGAAAGTACTGCGATAAATTACCTGCTTAATCAGCAACAAAGGGTAGATCAAACGAGGAAATTTTTCGAAAAAGACAAGAAAATTAATATCTAAAAAATAGTGAAACTTTTACTAGGGTCATTTTTTGGTATGTTTAAGATCTGTCTTTCGCCTATCTTCCCCATTTTTTTGTCGTACTGGACACCCTGTACAGGATGGCCCATCCATGTGTCGACGGAATATTACTCATAAACAAATAAATTTTGGGAAAATCTATTTATGCGATGTTATACATGACATTTGCGGGTACATTTCTAAAATATTGGCCATTTTACAAGGTGTCCCAATTTCGATCTTTATATCAAAGTTGTGATTTTTCAAATGGAATTCCTCAAATTTTTATTGCACATTTGGATAAAGTAATTCAAAAGAAGAAAATTGATATAACATACTATGGGGCACGGCAAATTGGAGCAGAAACTGATATATGCAGAACTTCCGTCCAAACGATTATTCACAAGCATAGGTACCATCCGTATCACCAAGCTTGCATCAAGACCTTTTTCCTCAGGATTTCGCAGCTCAAATGGAGTTTAGTGGAATAATGCTAAATGAAGTGATTGAAGACTTTCCTGGATAAGGTTCTTTTTAGCGTTGAGGCAACTTTTAACACCATAGGTGGTGTCAACAGGCTAACATACACTATTATGCGACGCAAAACCCTTACTGGGTTAGGCAAATAGATTTTTAAAATAAATGGAGCTTTAATGTTTGTGGAGGAGTTACTGGCAGACAATTTATCGGGCCTTTCTTTTTCGACAACAGATTAACAGGTACAGAATACTTGCATTTTTTCATCGAGCATTTGCCTTTCCTTTTGGATGTCAACCTGCAAACTCGGATGCATTTGTACTTCTAACATGATGGCGCACCTGCGGATTATCATAATCGTGTGCGCAACTATTTGGACATCTGGGGTAACAATCGTTGGATCAGTCGTGATGGGCCTATATCCTGGCGTCCTAGATCACCAGATATGATACCGATGGACTTCTTTCTTTGGGGCTACGTTAAGCAAGAGGTTTATAGATATCCACCAACTACCCCGAAAAATATGAAGGAAAGGATTAAGGATGCTTTTTTGAACATAAGGAAACACATGCTGAGGGATGTGCAACGGTCACTTATCCAAAGATTACGGCTGTGCATTCTACATGGTGGAGCTTTTGTAGATTAGGCCTTGAGTAGTGATAGTTGTTTGTTTATGTTGTTGTTATAGTTGTTTTTCTTTATTACGCTTGAAGCTGATTTATACTGATTGTTATTAGTTTTTACGTCAAATCTGTACTCTTAGTGGCAATATGGAACTAGCCCACTGTTTGTCTTTTGTTTCCATGGACGATGTGATTTTTTACTTAATTTTGGTGTGTTGTTCTATTAAAAGCTTAATAACTCAAAATCTAGTGATTTTATCTGAATCAAACCTTCTACCAAAAAAAGCTTATATAAAATGTAATATAATAAATGTAAAAGTACAATTCGCGTTTTTGACCACCGTGCATGAGCAAAAATGAAAATTCGAAAAAGTAACAAATAAGATAAAAGCTGTGGTGTGTAAGTTTTTTTTTGATGCAAAATTCAGTACTCCAAATTTCAAAATGGCGGATTGAGCGGTTGCCGAAGTGGACGGTTTTTCTGGACAAAACACTTTACGTCTCAGTAGCTAATTACCAAAACCCCATAGTATGATGTATCAATATTCTTCCTTTGAATCGGTTTATCCAAATATGCAATAAAATCTGAGGCATTCCATTTAAAAAATCACAACTTTGATATGTAGGTCAAAATTGGGACACCCTATATAATGTATACCATGCCATAAATAGATTTTCCCAAAATGTATTGTAATGTATATCCTCCTGGGACCCAGCGTCCATTTAAATGGACATGCAGTTTTATACTTCCAGTTTCGTTAATTTAATATTTACGCAGCGTAGACCTCGCATCCACTACGTTGGACACTTCCGTGCTGCCGCCTAGTCCGATTCGGCCGACTTTAGTCTCGCACCTGCGCCGTGAATCAGTAAGTTTGTTTTCTGTTGTGATGGCGGCTGCACGTGATTCTCGTTTAGATGGTATATAACCTATTTTTTAACATTATGTGCTGATTTAGGAGGAAATATATATTCGTTAATGTTTAATAGATACATTTAAACAGCTTTATAATAATAAAAATTTTAAATAACTTTTGTACTAGCCTAAATTATTTGCGTCCATTTAAATGGACATTGGGTCTATCTCATGAATATTTTTGATTTATTCGGAAAATTTATTTTATCAATTTTTGGCAATAAACGAGTGCTTCGGCCAGGGGACGATGACGAAAAATTGGAGCAAATACTACAACTCATTGCAAACGATGATTCTGACGTTGAAATGTCTGATGATGAAAATGAAATTGAAAATATGGATAATTTAGTACAGAGAGAGGACGAAATAAATGATGAAGACCTGGTGAGCAGCAGTGACGAGGAAGGAGAGGACAGAATTCCTCTTAGTGTCCTTAGAGAAAAGTTAAGAACGGCCAAACAAACTCCCAATTCTTCGCAGCGACAGTTTTGGAGAAGGAATGATACTTTTACACCTCCAAATTTTGAAGGTCCGTCTAGTGAATGCAGCGCACAGCTTCGCGATGGTTGGACTGCAAAATCGTATTTTGCCATGTACTTAGAAGATGACATGTTCCAAAAAGTATGTGATTGCACAAATGCAAGGTATGTTGAACTTAAAGGAGTATCCCTTAGATTGACACTTAATGAGATTAAACATTTCTTTGGGATAATTTGTTTAATGTCCTGCCTAAAATATCCTAGAATCAGAATGTACTGGGCCAAACCCACGAGGGTTGCAGCTATTGCGGATGTTATGACTCGAGATAGGTTTTTTTCTATAAGAAGTAACCTCAAAGTCGTAATTGATGGCAGTATCTCTGAGGAAAAACGCAGGTATGACAAATTTTGGAAAGTGCGTCCTATTTTAGAAGCAGTATTGCAGGGGTGCTTGCAGCTACCCAGAGAGAAAGTAGTTGCTGTGGATGAGCAGATGATACCATTCACTGGAACTTGTCAAATGAAGCAGTTTGTTAGGGGAAAACCCAATCCAGAGGGATTGAAAAATTTTGTTGTTGCTGCTCCTGATGGTCTTGTCGTAGACTTTGAACTATATCAAGGAAAAAATACGTTTCCAGATGATTCTGTAAAACGACTTGGTGTTGGACCTTCTGCTGTTGTTCGGCTTGGAAGAACATTAGTATTTCCTGGAACTCATGTATATTGCGATAGATATTTTACGACAATACCACTTCTTGAATATCTTCGCCAACAAAAGAAATATTGTACTGGAACGATTATGAAATCTCGTGTACCAGCGGCAGCACATTTAACTTCAGACAAAATGATGGCCAAGATAGGTAGAGGTAGCTCGGAACAAATTGTAAGGCAAGATGGCGAAATAGTGGTTGTACAGTGGTATGACCTGATATCTGTACTTTTGGCATCTACTCGTCTAGGAATTCAACCTAGTGATGAGTGTAAACGGTGGTCTAAGAAAGACTCTAAATACATACAAGTTGCAAGACCTTACATTGTTGCTAAATACAACGATTGTATGGGAGGAATTGACCTGATAGACCGAATGATCAGCTATTACAGAATTCAAGCCAGATCAAAAAAATGGACTGTGAGAGTCATTTTCCATTTCTTTGATTTAGCATTGGCAAACTCATGGATTTTTTATCGAAGAGATAAAAAGATATTTCAAACCTCTACACGAAAAATACAGCAGTATCTAGATTTTAAAATCGAAATTGCCACGTACCTTTTGAAAAATGAATCCAACATTTTCCAAGAAAATATACGAGGTATAGGAACTCGAAGAAATCCTGAGGGTAATATCATTGTTGATTCACCATCAGCAAGCACCGAAAGAAAGCGGAAAGAACATTACCCAGAAATTGCCTCAGATTTAAGAAATTCGGTTCGATGTAAAAATGACAGTTGTACTAAAAAAACGAAGTTTTTTTGTAATAGATGTAACACATTCTTATGCATAACTGGCTACAGAAACTGCTTTATAGAGTTCCATAACAGATAAATTTAAGTTTACGTTTCTTTTCTATGTTCTTATAAGTTTAAGTTTTAATTTTAAATGTATTTTTAACCATCTAAATAACTTATACATTAGGCATTTTTGTATAGGTTAAGACCCAATGTCCATTTTAATGGACGTCATGTATCTTTCAAAATAAGAAAAAAAATAAAAAATGTCCTCAGTAAAGAATGTTTGTTATTGTATTTTCTGTTATATTTAACTCTAACTTATGAAAAACATGTCTGGGTCTCAGGAGGATAAACGTTTCTTAAAATTGACCACTCCTGATTATGCCTCGAAGTTTCGCGTTATTTCACAACTTTATTTGTACTATTGATATATTGAGTGAGATATTGTTTCTCGAGCTCCCACTGTATATGAAGTTTTTTGTTCACGACGTTTCGATTTCTTCCTGAGGAAGAAGCGTTGAAAGAAAACAACACCAACTACAGTAGAAACTCGCGGAATGAGCCCAAGCATACCCTAAGTCTACCACATATGTTCAGGGAATAAGTGGTGCAATCAGAAGAATAGGAAGACGATACCAAATCAAAACTAGATTTTCAGGGAACACCACATTCAAGCAGTATCCTTACAAATACAAAACCTATAATCAAAATAAAAAAAACATCAAGAATTGTGAATACCAGGTACCCTGTGAATGCGGAGAGATATACGAAGAAGAAACAAAAAAACGCTCTCAGTAAGAATGAAAGAGAATAAATCCAACACGGAATGGGGACAAACGAATAAATCTGGAATAGCAGATCGCACTTGGACAAAAGACCACAGAATTCTTTAGAATCATGCTAGGATCTTACACAAATAGTCTGGCATCGGAGAAAATTCAAGGAAGTTGCCTTCATAATAATTAATGAAAACCGATCGTAAGAAACATCAAACTTTCAAACTGCAATTCAACCAACCGGAAACAGGAATACGTCACAACCACCGACCAGCCCCGTCATCAAACGGTATGAATAGTCAAGAAAGGAGCATGATCGCCAGTTCACCTGATGGTGATTGAAGATCACATCAATCGAAGCGCCGTGAAACAAAAAAAATTATAGACAATGGAGAAACATCTCGTATTTTGTATGAATGCAGGAATATTGCCGCTGTTTCTCGACTCACCCTGTAGACCTCTCGACCAAGTTAATATCCTGACCGATATGCAATTTGAAAGAAAGAGGAACCACCCGTCAGCCGCGTCCACTTCCGAAACTTGACAAACTCCGCAAAGGAAAACGCTCCAGAACAACAACAAAACATCATCACCGAATATAGAAAAGAAAGAAGAACAAAGCGTGGCGGCTCGCAGAGCCAGTGCTAAGTGAATGGAAATCCGATCTTCTAATAAAGCAATTGCAGGTCCTTTTGTGCCCTCAGGTTGGCAGGACTGCCTCATCACAGGCACCGCTTGCTCTCTGTGAACTGTTTTGTGTTTCGCCAAATTCGTTTTTACTTTTTGCAGGTTAGGTCGTTGTGTAATAAAGTAAATGCGGCACGGAAATATCCTGCGTTTGAGAGGCTATCTCTTTCTCTCTGCCTCTATCTCTCTGTTCGCCACAAATAATATGGACAGTTTTTTGAAGCTTTAGGGTTTTGATACACTAATGCACTACTTGTGGGTATTTCTGCAACGATCAACCACAATATTATATTTATCTTTATGGATTAAGTTCTTAGAAAAATGGCGTTGAGTGGGTTGACTCTGAACTGAACTACAGGTATGATTCAACAGAAAAATCGATTAATGTAATTGCAAATGAGAAATAGAATCAACCACGTGAAAGATAATTCTAACAGACTGAAATAATGTACTGCGCTTTTATACAGGGTGTTTCAGTTTATTGTTGCATAACTTTAAGATTCGATAGAACCTTTAAAATTAATGCATAAAGTCTATATAAACATGGGTCGAAAAATGCGTGGCTTCCGAAATACAGGGTGTTTAAATTTACTTTCTAAAATAGTTTTTTTTTAAATATTTCGAACAATATTTGATGTATAACAGTGAAAATTGGTATACAAGGGTTTTTTGGTACGACAAAACGAACTATGGGCATAGTTTTACCGTAGCCGCTAGAGGGCGCTCTCTACTGTACCTGTAGTGTATTAAAATGACCGAAAAAATTTTCTTAGTGCAATTTTTTGCTTTTTAAATAAAAAACTGATTCTTCGCAGTTTTCAACATATAAAAGCTCTCTTGTGAATTTTCGTTATAGTTAGCCGTTTTTGAGATATTTCGATTTTCAAGGTTCGATGCATTTTTAATTATTTATGATAAAATAACGTTAAAAAGATAATTTTTGGAATTAGGCTGTGCCTGCAAATATTTATGAAATTGAAAGCAGAATAAGGTTAAACGTCAATTAGTTGACAGTTACTTTTGTTGTCTGTTGAAACCGGAAACGTTTTTTTGCAGTTGTGAATGCTCGAAATTTAGTTTCTTTTACCTGTTTTTTTTTGTAAGTTTTATAAAAATGCCATTTTTATTCTCCAATCAAGAACTAGCGGATATTCATTTTGTGTATGGCTTTGTAAATGGAAACGCAGCAGAAGCAGCCAGAGAATTCGCACGAAGATTTCCAAACAGACGACATCCAACTCGCTCAGTATTTGTAAGAGTGCATCGCCAAATAATTGAACATGGTTTTGGAAATCTCCAACGGGATCAAAACATAAATGTTCGTCAGCGCAGATTTACCCGTATGATTCGGCATGAGTTTGACAGAGATCCAACCACAAGTGTTAGGAGAGTTTCTGGTGCCTTGGGAATTTCAGCACGCCATGTTCACCGTGTTCTTAGAAATGACCATAGAGGTCCTTACCATTTGCAACCTGTGCAAGGACTACAGCCAGGGGACGGAGAAAGAAGAATCACATTTTGTCAGTGGATTCTTGATAGAACTGATAATAATAGGGAGTTTTTAAGTAATGTTTTGTGGACCGTTGAGTCATGCTTCACTAGACGTGGAGTGGTAAATTTTCATAATCAACATATTTGGTCGCATGAAAATCCGCATGCAGTTCGGGAAAGAAATTTTCAGAATGAATTTAGTGTGAACGTGTGGATTGGTACCTTCCATAATCGACTATTTGGACCCTACCTTTTGCCTGCAAGGTTAAATGCTGCGACCTTCTTGGAATGTTTAAAGGCTGAACATGCAAATATGTGGGATGATGTTATGTTAGATTTAAGAAGATTGGCCTGGTTCCAGCTTGATTCTTGTCCAGCTCATTATTCGAGAATAGTTAGAAACTGACTGGACGAAAATTATCCAGAAAGATGAATCGGCCGTGGAGGACCAGTCGCCTGGCCTCCACGATCCCCTGACCTAAATCCATTAGATTTCTTTGTGTGGTGATTTCTAAAGAAAAAGTGTACCAGACTTCCGTAACCACAAGAGATATGCTAATAGACAGAATCAGGAATGCATGTGATGAAATAAGGCCTTATTTGAATAATGCTATACCACGTTCGATCATTCGTAAATGTGAATTGTGTATTGAACAATTTGGTTTACCTTTCGAGCAACTACTTTAGATTTTGTATGTTTGTCCTAACTATCCAATAGCATTTAAGTTGTAAATAATTAATTTAATTTGTTAAAAATAATATTGGAAAATTCAACAAATTAATATTCTGTGTTTTTGTGTTTATTTGGAGTTAGGAATTATTGCTGTGTTTAAAAACACAATCTAAACGATCATCTTAATTACTTGTAATGCTCAAATCGAAAATGTAAAAAAATATTATTTTCCCATAAATAATTAAAAATGCATCGAACCTTAAAAATCGAAATATCTCAAAAAACGGCTAACCATAACGAAAACTCACAGGAGAGCTTTATTTATGTTGAAAAGTGCGAAGAATCAGTTTTTTATTCAAAAAGCAAAAAATTGCACTAAGAAAAAATGTTCGGTTATTTTAATTCATTACAGGTACAGTAGAGAGCGCTCTCTAGCGGCTACAGTAAAACTATGCCCATGGTTCGTTTTGTCTTACCAAAAAACCCTCGTATACCAATTTTCACTGTTATACATCAAATATTGTTTGAAATATTTAAAAAAAAACTATTTTAGAAAGTAAATTTCGGAAGCCACGCATTTTTCGACCCATGTTTATATAGACTTTATGCATTAATTTTAAAAGTTCTATCGAATCTTAAAGTTATGCAACAATAAACTGAAACACCCTGTATACTACTCGTCATACCGCAACCATTTTGCAGAACGTACATGAAAGTCCCACAAAAGGCAAGATCTAATTCCCGAATTTATCATCTGATTGTCCGCAGGGCCAGCGTTTTTTAACAAAAGAAAACGGGGAGGATCCAAGGCGGATGGACGTAGGTTTTTTCCTTAATTCCTATTCTAAATTCAGGGAGCGAACGTCGGCGGTCGACGTCAGCCTCTCTAATGATAGTCGACTGCCCTTCATTGCCCTTTTATTATCATGCGGGATTTAGCTAAATGACCAGCGCGTCCGACTTTTTTCCGGTGAGACGGATGAAAAAATTGGAGCTGGGGAGATTTGCGCTGCACGGCATAGATCAATGATTTATTTAGGTCGAGCGTTTATTGAAGAAGTTCTGTCAGCTTTCACATTCAACATTTACGGTATCTGTCATCATCTTGCAAATCGAAGACTATCCCACTTTGCCGTTAGACACTTCTCTTAACTTCATTGTGTCCCACGATGTAACGTCAAACCTCTAGCCTCACAAGAAATGGGTAAAACATCAGATCAAATAGTTACATTTCTTTAAAGTGGAATTCTAGAGTCTGTAACCGAAATTGGAGCTAAACTATAACCTAACTCTGGCTATTAGACTAATCATATTAGCAAATTTTCCCGAAATAGTTGTAATGTCTGGTTTTATTGGGATTCAATCGAAAGTAGTGGCAGGAACGACAAAACTTCCCATATAAGATTTTTAGGTATCTATGAGACCACACGTAAAAAGATGCGACTAATAGCAAAAATGTTATGACCGAAAAACGAGGCAAAATGCAGGCTTTGGCATTTGTTGGTAATGCGACGACGGTTTCTCGCATTTACTTGAAATTCTTCAAATTCGTACTTCTGAATAACCACAACAAAATTGGAGTATATTGGTCAAGTAGTTTTTTGAAACTCCAATTGTTTATCCAAAAACACCAGTTTTCCGTCCATCACTACTAGTTTATTGAGCAATATCCATTCTGAAAGATAAATGTTATTTTTCGAAAAACAAAGACTGCATTTTTTTCTTCTAAACAAACTCAAACATATTTTAAAACAAAGCAGATGTGTCTATCTTCTTTTGTTGCGAATTACTCACAAATACGAAATTTGTTCAGAAGAAAAAACGTAATCCATCCTTTTTTACATAAAAATAACATTTATCTTCCGGAATGGTTTGCGAATCATATCGGCAAGGTAAAAGTGTATTTTGCTATAAAATGCCCTTTGAACTAACCCTGTATATTGATCAATAAACTAGTAGTGATGACCGGAAAACAGGTGTTTTGGGATAAACAATTAGAGATTCCCAAAAAATGCTTGACCAATCTACCAATTTTGTTGTGGTTGTTCAGAAGTAAGAATCCTACGAATTTGAACAAATTCAAGTATCTGCGAGGTAAGTGCCAAAACCTGCAGTTTGCCTCGGTTTTCGGCCATAACTTCTTTATTATTAGTCGGATCCATTTACGTGTGGTCTTACTTTTAAGGCCTCATATATACCTAAAAATCCTATTGAAAGAGAAAAGAAAAGAAAAACACGTTTTCTCATTCGAATAAATAAATAAAAAAGTTTTCCCGCAAAAATTGGTGTACCCATTTTATGCGTCCATGTCTTAAATACCCCTTGAACAACATGCAGCAATAAAACCAGACTTTACAATTATTTCGTTAACTATGATATGAGTAGACTATATGTATACTAAGTGACGTATAAATCCGAACACCCAGTTTAAATGGTTTTATTTTAATAACATTTTGTATAAGTACTTAATGAAGCATAATAAGTAAATGATAAAAATTTCAAAATGATTGCACTGCTTTAAAGCCCTTTGACCTTTAATAATGTGTGGATGCACCTTGATGTGCTACGCATTCTCCAACGCGCCTAGGCATGCTTCTGATCAGGTGGTCTATGTCCTCCTGTGGTATCTCATTCCAGGCAACCACCAACTCCTCTCGAAGTGCTTTTAGAGTCTGAGGAGGACGTTGCAAATTGAGCAATCTCCTACCCATCATATCCCACACGTACTCGATTGGGGATAAGTCGGGAGATCTTGGTGGCTATGGTAACAACGTGACATCATTATGTTGAAAGAAGTCTATTGTGACTCTTGCAACATGTGGTCGGGCACTATCTTGTTGGAAAGTTAGATCTGCCAGGGTGTCAAGATAGGGTAAAAGATGGGGTTCTAGAACTTCGTGGATATAACGCTGCGCGTTCATGTTACCTCTGATGAAGATTAAAGGTGACCTGGAACCATAAGCTATAGCACCCCAAACCATAACTCCAACAGTGTGATGAACATGTCTTTCAACAAAAAACTGTGGATTCCTCCTTTCACCACGTCGCCTTCTAACCCTGGCACGACCATTGTGCATGCCTAAACAAAATCGAGACTCGTCACTAAAAACAATACTGTTCCAGTCCTGATCCCAGAGTGACCGTTGTCCGCACCACTCAAGGCGATTACGTCGGTGTTCTCGAGTTAAAGGGAGGACCCAGTGTGGCCGGTATGAAAACAAGCCAAAACTTCTCATTCGTCGGTAAACACTTCGCATGCCAATAGGTCTTCCGTGTTCTGCAAACCATTCATTTGCAATGGACCTGGTAGTGGAGAAACGGTCCCTTAAGGCCAATAATCTTAGGCGGCGATCTTCACGGTCTGTTGTTCTACGGCGGCGTCCAGTGCCCCTTGCTCTTTGCGTACGGCCTTCTCGAAGCCATGCCTGACAACACCTAACCACAGTGTCTACACTTCTTTGCACTCTAACTGCAATTGCCCGAAAAGAAAGTCCAGCTTCCCGAAGTCCCACTATACGGCCCCTACCAAACTCACTAAGTTGACGAAATCGTACAGGTCTCCGTACTCTAGGCATCGTAACCGATCGTAAAGGATGTCAAGAACCAAAATCCGCCAACGTTGATTCTTTACTGCGGCTGAAATATTCATTTTTAGAGCGTTAGTGAATTAAAAGAAAGCAGTATAAAAACCGGAATGTCCAACTGATAAGGCTGAAAATTTTTTCACTTGTTATTTACAGTAAGATAAATACATTCACCAACTTTTATTAAAATAAAACCATTTAAACTGGGTGTTCGGATTTATATGTCACTTAGTATAATAAGCCCGTAATGTTGAGTACTGGAAAGTTTATGGTGATCGATAACTTGCGTATTTTATAGTGGAAGTGTTAGTTAATGGATCGCCGAAAAGTCAATCTAGTGTTAGGATTTACCATTTCTTGGTTTGCAAAAGTGCTATTTGTTAATGTGTAGTTATTTTGCAATGATAGTCAACAAACAATTTCACTTGAAAAATAACGCTCGTTTCACGATGAAAGGGATGTTACGGTACCTAAATTATCAAACGTCTACCCGTTAGGTTAGCGTCAAGTGAACAGATCTGCGCGTGTCAAGGATTTTCCTTTGACGTCCTCGAGGCGCAACCGAGGATATGTAACCCAGCCGTCCTGATAGCAGCGACAATTTAACTTTCCAATCTCCGATGAACTGTAAAGTCAGAGTTGAAGGAGTTAACTCGAGTTGATATTATGAAGGCACCCCAAGAGATATGGTGTGAACATGCACAAAACAGCATTTTTGCAAAGAACTACGATACTATGTGGCTGTCTAAGCGTTTAATTACTTACGGCGTAAACTTGGTCACAGTATTTATTTCAGCTGACGCGACTTTTGAAGCTTGAGTATGGGGTGTCATTGATAGTGGATTATCGCGTTCTATCCGTTTTCGAAATCAAATGTAGATATGGATTTGCAATTGATTCTAACGAGTTAGTTTTAAGACGGAAATTTTCTAGAATTAATTACTCCAAAATAATTTTATTTAAGAACTTGAGCACCCATACTTTATCTGTTTTTGGTCCTTTTTAGGTGGCTGTGACGAAGAGACTTTTTCTCATATACAGGGTGACTTTGAAGTTGAGTCATTAATTTTCAGATAATGATTGTAGAAGGAAGATAAACCAAAATATGTGTGTAAAAATAAAAAAAAAATGTTACCTTGTTTTATAAAGTATCCTCCCGACAAGTATTTCAGTGCGGACCTGTATTTGATCGTGCGGTCTTGGAGCACCGGCATGCCCTCAAGTTCAGCATTTTCGTAAACATGTGCCATTTTTGATTTCGTTTGAGCCACGCAACAGACACCACTATTCACTCACGCGTTACCGAATGACACTGACTGTATACAACTGAATAAAATAATTGTAAAAACATCGTTCCAAATTCTTTCGCTTTTTTGTTTCCGATGCGATGAACCGATAAGGCGGATTATATCCGTTGTTGCCAAACACGAGCACATAATATTATTATTGAGACAGGGCGGTACTCAAACTTCCAAAGGGCTATAACTTTGTTACTTTAATTTTACCAGAAAAATGGTAAAGGAAAAAACATTTCTTTTGATCAGATCTACTCACTGTTAAAATAAATGACTCAACTTCGAAGTCACCCTGTATAAAACCTGGACCACATGCACGACAGTTTTGAAAATTAGCAAACCTTTTTTAAATTTTCTAGGGCTTAGAATTTAGAACCTACAGAATCTTGATCAAATGCACTTTTTCTAATATCCGGTTTTCCCTGTTTGCTGCGGCTTGCAAGCTTAATTAACACAGATATTAATTGTAAAACGTGTTACTACTAACAATTTATAATAACACTAATTTATCGTAAATTTATGACCATGTCGACAGAAATACGGTTTCCCGCGGCGCGGTTGACTCATTATCCACTGTCATTCTCCAATTGACTCTCCCATTCTGTCATCGTAGCGACTGTTTATTTCAAATCGACCAATCCAGCGCCTTCCAGAAAAACACAAGCATTTACCTAGGCTGGCTCGATGACGTTCAATGTTTTTCGTTGGCGGTAGATACTTCCCGATGGGTGTCGAACGCTCTCCCACGTGAACGCAATGCATACACGGTCGCGTAATTCTGGTTGCCTAAGCGTTTATGTGGCGAGGGCGTCTAATCGGTACCTCAAAGCTCTAGCTTATGAGGGCGATACAGTTAAGGTTTATCCGTAAGCAAACTAGCTTATAGGGATCTACGCAATAAATTGCATGCTTTTAGTTTCAAAACAAAGAATCGTACCTTTAAATAAGAAAATTGTTTCTATACTATAACTATCTAAAACTGTAATGACTCATCGATGTTCACGTGAACATCACTTAACTACCAGTAGTCGGCTGTTCATAGGCGGGGTATGAATGTTTAACATGGGTGAACTAGATTTGTCACATGCTTAATAAAGAGTGGTTTGAAACATATTGTAAGTAAAAAAATTGGGAATTACCTTTATTCATTGTCGCTTCCACTTACATCTGACAGTAATAAACTGTCGCTATCGCTTTCCTCGTTGAAATTGACTATAACTGGCTCTATGATGGTGTCGATGTGGTGGTCAAGCCGCCACATTTTTGTTGCTTCCTTCACAACATGACGGATAGCATTCTGCCAAGCTTCGCATGAATCGTCAAACGGAATTCCTTTTTCGCGCAACCATTGCTGCATGTCACTTTTTCGAGATCCCATAGTCGGTACACGTTCGGCTCGACGACTATGGTAGGAAGCATTATCCATGACGATCACAGAGTTGGGCTCAACTCGCTGAAGCACCCCTTGAAACCAGCTCTCGAAGCAGCTGGCATTCATTTCGTCATGGTAATCACCTCCTTTCTTAGAGACGAAAATCAAGTCACACTCTTCTAAAAAGCCACTATCGCTACCAATATGAGTTACGATCAATCTTTGACCTTTCCCTGACGGTCCACGAAGACCTGTTGACAAACCTTCAATGCTTGCTTGTCGGTTACTCACTACGTTTTGTCTATCCAGGTTTTTTTAACTGTGTGACCTGCATTTACCCATGTCTCGTCCAAATAATAGATTTTTCTGCTTTGTCGCCTATATTCAATCATTTCGCGTAGGTATTTTCGACGCCAGGCAACTATTTCAGGTCTCTCTATCAATATTGACTTCCGATTACGCGTTTCGTAACGAAAATTAATTTCGTCCAGGGATTTCCTCATTACCTCGACGCTCATTTGGGGTATAATTTCATTTTCCTTGATCGCTGCATGTACAGCCTTGAGGGTTGGTATCTCATTCCTAAAGAAGAATGAATGTACGGTTCGCCTTAACGCCATTTTGCTATCGTCATCCAATTTAACGGCCTTTCGTCCCTTTAAATTAAACTTTAGATCAGTAGTAGCTCCAGTTTTCTTCTTTTCATGCACCACCCTGCGAATGGTCCACTCTGGAACGCCTGTCATACTTTCACAACGCGCGAGTACATCTCCCTGCAACATAGTTCTGTTCAGATAATTGAACACGTTGAGCACGATTTCAGTGCTTTACGAAGCCGCCTACTTGTTCCCTGGCTTTCAGTACTTCCACTCGTGCCATTTGTACTCTCCATGGTTAAGTATAACCAAAACAGTAACCACAGAAACCACAACAATAACAATCACACAACAATTCTTATAAAAACATGTGTGTTTTGCGTATTGTGATACGCGATCGCTCAACGAAACACGTTCCAATGCGTTGCCGACGCCTATGAGTCTGCCGGTCGAGGCGCGTCATTGATTTCATTGGTTCTACCGGCGGAGAACAATCAGCCATTATTTCCATCTCTGTCTGTGCTGTTGACCACCGCAAAGCCACAGAAACGACATATGTCGTACGCTATACGGCTGTACTGGAAGGAAGCCGGGATCTGATCACGTGTTGATCACGCGTATGAGTCATTACAGTTTTAAATAGTTCTAGTATAACTGAAAAGATGGCATGCGACACTGCATAAGCCACCTTTCATAATCATTCATATTCATAGTCACTAGAGAGTTTTTAGGGGCGTTGCTTTGCTGCTTTGTTATGGCAGTCTTTATTTCGATTTTGCGCAGCAGTAGGACAAACATTCGTTATTAGTTATCGAAATAAGAAATCTTGCTACAGAGAATAGGCAGGGTTTATTTCGTAAGGTTATAGTTTCCTTATTCAGCGCTGACTAAGCCTAATTAAAATATTTTCAAGTTATAAAAACACATTGGTTCAAATATAATTGATATATGTATGAGCAGATAAAAATAAACGCAAGAAATAGGCAGTGTTCCAAATTAATTGAATTGTCCTGCTTTTTGTTATACAGGGTGTTCCTAGACACTTAAATATTTGCCATCAAATTGTTTGGAGAATTTTAGTGGATTTTTTGTTATATCCTTACCATATTTTAAGAGTATAGGCATTACTTCCCATTGATTTTCCAAGGCGTGTGACCTTTTGTCAGTGGTATCTTCAAAAAATTACACAAAATCCGCAATTTGAATCAATGATTTTGTTCACAGACGAAGCTAATTTTTCCCGAAATGCCATTCAGAATTTCCACAATAATCATTTGTGGGCATAAGAAAATCCCTATGTCGGAACCGAAACCCATTTTCAATACCAATTTTTGGTTAACGTATGGGCAGGAATTATTGGCAATCACTTTATTGGCCCATTCTTCTTGCCGGGACGACTTGACGGACAGACTTACCTAAATTTTTTTCAACAAGAGTTGCCTTTGCTGCTTTGTGATGTCCCGTTAGTAATAAGAAATAATATGTGGTATATGTATGATGGTGCAGCTGCGCATTTCAGTGTAGCGGTTCGTAATTATTTACAAATTCTTTATCCAAATCGTTGAATTGGCCGCGGTGGGCCCCAAGAATGGCCACCAAGGCCTCCAGACATCAACAGTTTAGATTTCTTTTTGTGGGGCCATCATAAGTCAATAGTGTACACAAGTCCCATTAACACTGGAGAGGAATTAAGAGAAAGAATAGTTGCAGCTTGTGATAGAATAAATCACACTCCAGAGATATTTCAACGAGTGCGCAATTCCATGAGAAGGAGGGCGGAAGCATGAATACTAAGTGAAGGGGGTCATTTTCGACAATTTTTGTAATCACTTCGTTGGTTTCATTGTTATGTTAATGTTGTCAGTTGTTGTTGTTCATTACCCCTAATGTGTTTATTTTTTCCAATTAAATTAATAATAATTTTTCAAGTTAGACAATAGAACGGTTTTTATTTTTTTACTCAAAAATGACGCATCAAAGCAAAGCAACTCAAGATAGAACATTGGCTTGGACACAAATATTAACGAAACTTCCATGAAAAGCTTTAACAATGTTTTGAAATTTTGTCAGTACTGTCAAATTACCACGGTTCACTTAAGTGGCCATAAAAACTCTTTTTTTATTTACGGAAGGCCTAACGATTCATTATTTTGTGTTGCACTAAAAATCATCTAATCTTTACATAAAACTTTTTCAAAATAGTGGTGGAGGCAGGGTGTTTCAAGATGAATGACAATTACAAAAGATGGGAATACTTGCTTTCAAGAGAGCCATTAAGAACCACCTTCTGGGGTCTGCTAGACAAGCTGGCTGATTTTTTTTGTCTTTATTGTTTTTTTCTTGTTAGAGCGGGCTATGTGGAATAGATGTACAACATATTAAGATTAATCTATTTAAGCTTAATTATTGTATATATTATTTAGTCGATTGCTATTCATTGTTATGTTTTTCCTTTTGTATGTGTTCCTGCGCTGTGAGGTTAAGTGGTAGAGTAGCCAGCTGGCTAAACTTCGCCTCGCAGTGTGGAGAGATCAATAAAGACATTATTATTATTATTATTATAATTATTATTATTATTTGTTTTAAATTGAGCGGGGAATTTAAAAATATTTTTTTATGGCAAAAAACCATTAGCGTACCATTTTTTTCTTAAAAAATATCGAACTCAATACCCGTACGCACGCCACTGTTGAAGCTAAAAATTAGTTTTGCATTGAAAAAATGCAACTTTATTAACTTTCATTAAGTACTAAATATCAGTGAAGTATCTGAAGCGGTTCTGAAAATATTAATTAATTTCCCTTTTTTTCCTAAAACTTCAACACCCCGAGTTTTTTTAAGGAAACATTTTTGGACCATAGTTTATGAAGCAAACTAACATTAATTTTTCATGTAGATTCACACCCTTAAATATTCGCATATTATTAAGGAACACCCTGCATATGCAATGTGGCAAGCTAGCCTTTTATTGTGGTTCTGCTGGTTTTGTGGTAACTTGTCGTTCGGTGGTTCTATGATTATAAACCTATTTATTTCTTGTCCGGCTTGGACACAAATATTAACGAAACTTCCATGAAAAGCTTTAACAATGTTTTGAAATTTTGTCAGTACTGTCAAATTACCACGGTTCACTTAAGTGGCCATAAAAACTCTTGTTTTATTTACGGAAGGCCTAACGATTCGTTATTTTGTGTTGCACTAAAAACCATCTAATCTTTACATAAAACTTTTTCAAAATAGTGGTGGAGCCAGGGTGTTTCAAGATGAATGAAAAAACTTTGACAACTTATCTGTATGTTACAGGCCAGTTATAGTTTATAAGTTCTTTGGTCCTTTATTTTTGTGACCCACAATATTGGGGGCTAAGTCCCAGGTCACCATTAATTGGTCCTTCTGAAGCACTGCACCTTTTGTGAGACATCAAGATGCTTCAATTAGGCTAGTAGAATATATTAGAACGAGTCACCAGATATTTTGTTCACTATTCAAATGTTATACCACCTTCCCAATAAAATAATAACTCAAAAATATAAATGAAGACCTGGCCGTCCCACAGAAATGTCTCTAGCTAGACGTATCATTAAGTGAACGTATCGATTAAACATCCTAAAGGTTGATGGTAGGTCCCCTGATAAATAGTTAACGTTTGTATAAATCGTCAACCAGAATGCTCACAGAGATGTAATAGCCGATAACGACGATGGTGGATAGATGGATATGAAAAGGTATATACTCCCTACCCCCTTATTTCGTTTATAGATATTAGGGTATTTTAATATTTCAAACCGTACACTTCCGCACGCAACCATTATAATTCAGGAACAACAGAACATTAGTTCGTTAGCTGCTGAAACAGCTTACGAAAACGAGATTAATATTTTTCACAATTACTTTTAAAAAATTTTAGTTTCATTGACAATGTAATATTCTAAAGAGGGTTCTTCTGTTCTAAGCTATTTTCTTTAGAACAGGCACGAACATTTTAAGTTTTGTACAAAAAAGTGTAATGAGTACGGAACCAATTAAGCAGTTTCATCTGGATATATAGAAAAAAAAGTTCAAATTTCGAAGAGAGCAGCTTATACAATTATACATCTATCAGGTTTAGAAAATAACGTCTTCAAGAAAGCGACCCCTATCAGCAACACTTTGTTGGCGATGACTACTGAAGCACTGAATAGTTCGATTACACACATTGCTTAGCTGTAATAGGGTGTGAAGCTAAGCGCCTTTTTCTTTAGATACCCCTAGATAAAGTCAGAAAAGCTGAAATCTGGTGACCAAGTCCTCTTTTTTCGCAAGCTTTTCCAATTTGGGTCGGAGTTAGATGGGGCTGTATAGAAGATGAGACGTACTAGTGTTGAATATCTGAATAGAACGAAAATTACGTTATTCATGCTTGTTTTTATAAAAGATGGCTGTTGTTAATAAGTATTTTTTAGGTTGGTGATCCAACCTCTTGGTGATCCATCCTTAAAAAAGCTTTTTTCTCTCGCCAACTGTTCCAATATTTACCGTATTATCAGTTGTCATTCCAGACTATCTTCATTAAAAAGGAGAAATATTATAGTCCATACTAATCGAGCACCCGTGTATGGATATTATGTCGGTAATCTTTTTTAAATTTTAAACGTCGTGGCTCCTTTATCTATACTATCACGCGGTTGATTTACGATTAGCCTTATAGGTATATAATGAAGGGTTTCCCCTGAGCTGAGGAAGGAAATATTCTTGTTTCACGAAATTGTGGAGAAACGAAGACAGTAGCCATGGTGACAGTTCATTTGGAATATAGAGTTGGTTTTGGCGTGAAGCGTAATGAATATTGAAAGGTAATTTATGACTTCTTAAGACTGTTAACATGATAGACATACCAAAGGTTGAGGCCACACCGTAGTTGGTATTCTTAGAGTGAGGATAACATGTAAGGTATATGGAGGTCGGATGAGTGAGGCCGTATACGACTCTAGTTTTTCCAATACCTATACCATTTTTGGCCATTTGGATGTACAGGGTGTTAGGTAAATAATATTCGTGATTCCTTGCATTATTCTAAGCAAAAAAGTTGATTATAACATGTCCGAAAATCAATCTTTTACGAGGCAAGTGAGTCGTAAATAATTATATTTTCTCAAACATTTGGCAACGCTGCCACGCAACCGCGACACGAGCGCACGACGACCGCAACTGATTCATCGAATTGATTACGTTTGTATGATATTTTTGTTGAAAATATGCCTTGAATTATTGAATACTTTTACGCAATTTTTTGTGGCTAATATTTTTTATTTAATAGCGCTTTAAGTACAGTACATTTACTTAAAAAAAGTTACAGAACTTACCGGTACGTGGCGATACACACCATGATTATCAGTCACTTATTTGAAACGATGCGATGCACGAAAAAAGAAAAAAACAACATCCGTAAATCACATAAGTTACAGTTAAATGTATTAGTAATCACAACAGCATGCGATGATACATGCGGGGCAAAAAATAGATATTGCTCAAACTTCCTTTTTTTGACGTTTCAGTCTCACCTGATCATTTTCAGAACAAAAATTCGATGTAAATATATGTATACGCTTCCAACGCCGATAATTTAATAGATGCGTTATACATATTTCACACATCATAAATGGTAAATAAATGTTCTTAATGCGCGTCTCTGCTTCTGCTCTGCGATCGTGCCGGCCTTGATGAGTATCCTATCATTACTGGCGTGCTGGCGCATTTGGTGTGTCGTGTGGTTAAGCATGGAGGACGGACGACGTTGCCAGATGGACGGTACTATCGGTAGGGCAGGGAAAGTGGGTCTATGGACTAATGTATGGGTCTGTTTGACTCACTTAATTCGTCTAATTTCTTTGTTATACATGTTCGTAACTAACTCCTTTCTCAAAGAGTCCAACTTATGCTGGATACAATCGTCGCGCGGCGTTGCGTGGGAAGTGCAGTCCATCTACTTGTAACCATTTTTTTTCAAATGGAATGCGGTATATTTTATTAAATATTCAAATAGACCTTTCCAAAACAGAAATATTGATATGACAGACTAAGGGTGGATTTCACTAAGGTTGTCAAATTAACAGTCCGTTATTCTCCACCTAAAGGGTAACAGTCCGTCAAATACAACGAATGAGCTTCAACATCCAATCAACAAATTTCAGCAACCAATACCTATGAAATGTTGAAAACAAAATATTGTCAAAGTATGAGAGGACAGCTTGTCCTTGAAACATCATCAGCTTATTGAATATTAAGAAATTACATATAATTCAGTCAAAATTTGAAGAAATGTTTGAATTTTGAATAAAATTCATGCTTTAATTACTATCGTTGATTTTTTATTCATGTTTACATTATTGTTCTCAATTGATATGCGATTTTACTGATTTAACATCACCTCCCGTGTTTTATTTTCCTATAAGCTCTTGCAGATAGCCATTAAACACCTACTTGATGACAGAGTCTACCAAAAATTTCATAGATATTGCTCGTTTCCAAACATTCATTCATTTACTTGCCCTTCATCAGAACCATTATGGTATCTTAGATTGATATTCTCACAAAACGATTCAGGTTTTTTGATATCCATACATCCATAAAGTTGAATAGTTTTCGTTGTTCAGGAAATGAACAAACATCCACACTATATTTAAAGCGACTAAGAAATGTCCAAATATATGTCTTAAAGCTACCAGCAAACCTAAAACCTACAAAAAAAAACTAGAAATTTGCCATATTTTTCTTTTTTCACGAGTACACATTCTAGGTTATATTATTAGATATTATTTGAATAACAGCTGATTATTGCATTTCAAAACTCCCCGAGTGACAATGTGTGGGATCCATCAACCCTTGGTCCCAGTCACAAAACATATACATTGAAGAAGGTTTAATTCCATGCTACTCAATGACAACACGGTGACTTGTGTGGTTGTCAGCGGCCATTTTTTGAGTGTGTGACATGGTTGTCAGATTGTGCATTAATATCCAGTTTCACCCTCCTGGTCCCAGTGGAGTCCGCACCGCCAACTGTTGAAATATATATACTCTACTATGCTTTATAAGTCTATTCGTGGATTTTTTTCCAAAATCGTTGTACAACACTTGAAAAAATGCAAATGAAAATATAAAATTATTTCCATGACGCCCCAAAATAGCTGCGTCGGTACTTCGGGTTATACATCTTGACAGTAGGGATGTTCGATACGATCCTATATTTAGAAGTATCGATACTTTTGCTTCCCATACACGATATTTTGGATCGATATCTTTATATACGACACTTGGGTGTATCGATACATTTCACGAGTATCGTCATCTTCCTATCCGGACTAACTTCAGATTACTTTTCTTCTTTGTTTCCTTTAGCTGGATATCGATAATTCTCTTCCAATATTTTAGAGTATCGATACTTCCTAAAACGATAAGAATCGATGCATAACGATACTTTTCGTGGATGTAAACATCCCTAATCTTGACAGCTTGTCGTTCTTGTCAACTGGGCTGCAGTGTGCGGTGTTGCCTTTACTATCTTACATTTTGCTAAAATCTTATGACAATTAAATGCTTAAAATGAAATATTGACGAATATGAACGGATACGCATAGTATTTAAAATATAAATTCATATTGCAAATTTCAGATTGTCTGTGAATGGCCTTAAACCGGATTTTTCGGTATTTTTACCGAAAAGAGAATATTAACCGATAACGTCATTCTCCACGATTTTTCAAAATAATTTAAATATTTCTATACTTCCCGAAAAAGAGCTGAAACAAAAAATAAAGCTAAAAGTTAATTTTATGGAGTATTCATAGTTTTATGCCCCATATCAATCATACATAATATGCATACACACTCAGGTAGTCGGGCTCATGAGAGGCGTAGATTTTGTTGCTTATGATTACGGACGCACATCCTCATCCCTTACTCCTCTTGCCCTGAATTGATCTTTGTGCATGCAAAAGGAACAGGCTGGACTGGTAGATTACCGTCATTATCTCATCACCGGACAAGCAATAAAGAAACCGAAACCTGTCTGTTTTCAAAATAAATATTTAATTAAAATGAGAGGTGAGTTCAGGGGTAAAACAGAAAAATATTCACAATCCCATAAGCAAGAATCGAAAAAGGAGTTTCCAGAATGGTTTGCAAAGTACTTTGAAAGAGCAACCAGTATGCACATTGTAGAAGTTGTAATATAGAGCTATTCCCTCAAAAAACATGTTGTGTGCGCGCCCAATACAATAACAGACGGTTTTCATGATTCAAAGATCCTTGATCTACCACTGATCTTGGGACGGCATTTACCTTATACCGAACTCAACGACACTATTCACCGATTCCGTTTCTTCCGGTTTGGCAACACTGCAGATCACTTTAAAAGCAATTGATATCGCAGACGTGTTATAATAATAGAAATAATAAGAAAATATAACAATGTTTGGATATATATTTTCATAAATAGGTATTTTTGATTCTGACTTATAATATCTAGATGATGAATAATAGGTGGATGCAGATACTTTTACAAATATCGATGTTTTAGGACCCAGAAATGCAGAATGTGCTGTTTGTTTTCATTTGGTGTGGATTTCTAGATCATAAATTGGCAAAAGTTGTTTTTGATGTAACAAACGATGATGAACCAGTTGGAATACGTTTTATATCCTTTTTTTGCAGGTACGTATTATGTACAACACCCTGTACGTGACATACATACAAAAAAAGATTGCCATGCATGAACAGTCGTCAAAAAACAGTGAAAGCATCCTACCAAATATAATAGCTAGAAAATTGACCGATTATTTGCGGCATTCTCATTGGTCCCACTTGAATAACTGATCGTCTTTTCTGAAATGATAAAAAATTGAAATTCTGTGAAAGTTATACCAATTCTAAAGCACAAAGACATAATATTACATCTAGAATGTACCCTTATTTATAAGGCAACCGTTTTTTCACGACTTTATTCAACATTTCAATAGAAATCACTGATATTCAGAAAGGTTTGACAGCTTCTGTCAAATTGCATTTTGATAAGGTCTGTCTCACAGGAATGTGATATTACTTGTGTTAACACCACTCTGTGCTAAGAAATGGCGCAACACTAGCATATTTACACCTTGTGCTGTGCGCTATGCAAGGACTCAGAGCAACACTTGGAATCACTGTATAACCATGGTCATTACTGTTGCGTTAAAGGTGCAGTACAGTTTAGTTGGAGGTATATCTCTAAAAAACTCCAGTTCGCACCCGGTAGGACGGAGGAGAACTCTAATCTGCACCATACAATAGAAGCAACTTCTACTAGATTTTCCTCGGTATACGCACAACTGCAAGTCCTCTCGTATACTGGATAATCGACTTATCGCAATGGGTCGGGAACAGTCCCTGTACAGAACAAGAAATAAATTTGTTCTGTCAGAATGTTCACTTTGTGCTGTGTGCTTGTTGAAGGCAACTGTACGGAGAAATGTATGATGATGTAAAAAGGTGCGGGACTGGAAGCGTATTAAGATACTTACATCAAAAAATTGTGATACACTTACCCGACCCCCTAGACCTCCCACCCCCCAACAATCCCCCACCACCAAGTATGTATACCTAATTTTTGTTCACAAAAGATCTGGACCATCTGAAACGTCAAAATACGAAAATTGAGACGACCGATTTCCAACAACTATAAATTTTCCGTCCTTCGCATAGTAGTAACTTTGTGAGAAAATTTCATCAGAATCCAAGCGGTACTTCTCAAGTTATTAACGGACCAAGGATTACGAGACAAACATAAAGACAAGCGACGGAAATGAGTGACATGATTTTTCGCCCTGTGGCGTAGGAAGTAAAATGAGAAGACAAACTCATTGTTTATTATCGTCCCAAAATTCAGCTTATATCCAGCCGCTAATAATTACATTACCGGTTTATATCTAAAAATCTGTTGACAAAAAAACTGTTCTTGGTGAATACGGAATATGACGGAGTTGATTCTTCCAAAAGTGCTCGCAAGTGTTAATTTTAATAGCCGCTGATTATTTTTTGGAATATTTTAATTCGATATGCATAATTTCCTTGATTAATGCGCGGTAAAAGTAAACCAGAACCAAATCGCTAGCTGCTATACCAACACCAACGAGACAATTAATAATAATGAGTTATAGAGAGCATGAGACAAAGGGTATCAGCAGCCTACATAAATTGGTAGTTAATACCTGCTCACGCATAAACAATATAACAGAGAAGCCGATGTCGTGCCAAAAGCCAACAAATCAGCACTGCGGAGAAGCCCTACTAAATGGATTATTTATTTCACTATTTACTTGCTAATTTATACCTTAGCAGAAGGGTTACCTTCAACCACTGTGCCCTATTATCATACGAATCGGTTGTATAATCAAGGTTAGATATCATTAGTCGTATTCTAACTCGTGTCGCTTTGTACCAGCCTTTGCTTGTCTCCTAAGAACATAAGCATTATGGCCAGTATTTAAGGATGATACTTCATAGTATCTGCAAGGACAAGTTCTTATACAAAAATGCCGTCAAGTTGACTCTACCCTTCTCACGTAACGCTGTCCACAGATCATAAAAGATTATGTTCGGCACTCTTGGAAAAAAGCGCAATTCTATAAGCCTCCACCAACATTGTTAGCTAACCATCGTTCATTAACATTTATTATAATTTTTCAAACGAAATTTACCTCTAATACCTCCTGCTGGCGTTGAAGATCCAGGATGGCAGCCGTACAGAAATACCTTATATTCGACACGTGTACTACCAAATCGCAACTTCGCCAGCGACAGCTACCAGTTCGCGACAGGGTTATCTTCTTACTTTGTTGCTCTTGCTGTTGGCATTGAAAATATTTTAAGTTATAACGACAAATAATTGAGATATACACACCCACACTCCCCGTTAATACATCCTATCTCTCATAAAAATGAAACAAAAGGAACATGAGTTCCTCAAACGTCTGAAAACGAAGTTTGTACATTTTTTTTCAGATTTTTCCCCTGTACATACTTTGTTATGAAGCGCCAAGTATCAGCGGGCAGACAAACAGACCTACAGACCGACGGCAATGAGTAACACGGTTTTTCGTGATCTACACATCATGTACTATCAAAAAAGATATCTCATTTCTAAAATTCTTAGCGATTACAATACTTCCTCGCCAGTTAGTGTGGGAAGTCAAACGTGCTTCTTTACGGACATACGGGTCCTTCAAGATGGTATTGGCAAGTATATTTGTTAGCCCTCAAAACTGTTCGTAGATATGAGCCCCCCCAAAGTGAGGTTCTTTGTACTTTGGTTTTTGGATGGGTGGTTTGCGGTTTGGGCGCCACCTAGTTTCAAAAACTAGGAAACGAAATAACAATGGAGCTAAGAGACACAAACTCATAAAGCACAAAGACATTTATTGAACAAGAAAATTATTTCGTATTACCCCCCTAGCTAAAAGGTTACCAATAGACTGAAAAATGTCCAACTAAAACTAAAATTAAAAAAAAACTTGGCTATCGCCGAACGACAACCTGGGACAGGAAGTCCCAGATGTTACTCTAAAACCGGAGGGTAGAACCCAAAGGTAGAACTGGATGGTAAAACTGGAGGGTAGAACCCTCGAACAATGAGGGTTCTCCAAAGATGGGGAACTGCTCATCCCAGGCGTGAGTTCCACTCAAATTTCAGTAAATATACAACCAATATCAGAAGCTACCCCCATATAAAAATAACACTATATTATTCTCAGTGTATGTACTATGATACAAAACAAAATATAAATGTTACCGATGGGAAATTCAAAACATTTCTTTGTTTTTCCTACTAAATAGGTTGATGAATTATTAGTTTTTGACGAATTCTATATTGACCTAAATAATGGATAATTAAATGGTTAAAGTATAACCCTAATGTTACATAAGAACGCCTAAACTGGCACAAATAGAATTACGGATATACTCATCCTTAATCTTTGAACGAAGTGGTTGTGATTTCAGTTTGTACGAGATTAAGAAAGGCGTAGCAAAGTACAGAAAAAAATCATAATTACCCCGAACTATGAGGGTTCACCAAAAATGGGGCACTGCTCCTCCCAGACTAACCCTGCAGGCGGTTCCCTTCTATAGAATTAGAAATCATGTTGAGGAAATAAACCTGTGGCATGGAGAAAATGGTCACTTACCAGCTCGATGGTATCTGCATGGTTCAATCCCCAAAAGGGTGAAAAAAAGGCTCCGACATAAAAACCACCAAAGAAGCCGATTTCTAATAAAAAACAACCCCACCACCCTATAAATCCGCAACTCAGCATGAGAACTATTTCACAGAATCGGGCAGTGGGCCGCAGAAAATTACTACACCAGATCACCGGAAATAACACCAAGTCACCTTCAGATCTCGTATTGACGGTCGACAGAAAATGACGTCCAACGAGATGGAAGGTAGAACCTGTGGCATTATTCTTAAATCCAACGTGACTGGTGAAGAAGTATTGTATTGTCGAGAAATTTTGTCAAAGAGATATGCTTTTTGGAAGTTATACAACATGTACATCACGAAAAACTATGTCACTCATCTCAATCTGTGTATTTGTCTGGAAATTGTATTGGAAATTATCGCATGGATTTTGATGAAATCTTCTCACTCTCGTAGTCGTTGATTCTGGTAATGTGATATCTTATTTCGATGAAGGCAAACATTATTCCAACAACGAAAGATCTTTGTAGTTTTTGAAAGTCTGTCTAGTCTAATTTTGTGTTTTGACGTTTCAGACGCTCCTGATCACTTTCAAAAAAATTCTTATAGTGGTTGATTAATTTTGGGTTCGGAGTTGTAGGAGTTAGAGAATTGTAAATGTTGCGTCTTTGGTATCCGTGAAAGACGTTTTCTTATTCAGGCAGTGTTGCTCACCTGTTAGACACGATTTCACGCGTTTTTCGCATACTATTTATTTGTCCAGAATTGCGTGGGAGCACCGAGTCAACCTACTTGACTCCATTTTTTTGTTCTCTGTGCGTCCCAGAGATTGCCATCTTTTTTGGGACCTGATGTAGTATTATATTCTAACAAACATTATTTAACGTAACATCCTTCAGCAATCATCTCCTGAAACTCAGCCAGAGATAATAGGCATTGTCATGTTTTACTATGTACGAGGGATGTCTTTTGAGTTTTGCATATCGAAATAAAACAACACGGTAGGTAGTTTTAAATGACTTTATTGTTTTTCTAAGTATTCTCCACGAAGATTAATACACATCTGCATGCGCTCGAACCAATTTTCGAAGCACTTATTCCACTCGTTTGCTGGCAGATCCAAAACGGCATTTTTGAATGCGTCAACTGCTTCTTCTGGTGACTGGAACCTTTGACCACGCAGTCTGTTTTTAATTTTCGGGAAAGTAAAGAAATCGTTAGGACTTAGGTCGAGACTATATGGAGGATGGTCCAATAATTCCACGTTTTCTTCGGTTAAATTGTGCCTTGTTTTTTGGGCTGTGTGCGAGCTTGCATTGTCTTGGTGCAAGATGATTCTTCTTTCGGGGTTGATTTTTCGAAGCTCGGTGATGACTTTTGGCAAACAAATGGTGGTATACCAATCCGCAGTAATCATTCTTTGCTCATTAAGAGGAATTGTTGCAATATGATCCGCTTTTAACACAAATGTCGCGACCATCTTTTTCGAAACACTTCGAGAACGGATGACTTTTGTTGGCTTTTCTTCACCTTGGAACACCCAAACAGCCGACTGTCGTTTATTTTCTCGTTCATAACAGTAAATCCACGATACATCAGCACTAACAATGCTGTACAGATTTTTTGAGTTTCCGGAATTGAAACGGTCAAGCATTTTTTGACACCAATTAACCCTGGCTGCTTTCTGCTCTTCAGTCAACAGGTGGGGTATCTAACGAGAAAACTAATTTTCTTACTCCTAATTCTTCATGTAAAATTTTTTGAATTGGGGTCTTTGAGATCTTCAAGGACGCCTCAATCTCGCGATATGTCACATGTCTATTTTCAATTATCAGTTTGCGCACAGCATCGACGTTTTCCTGGGTGACTGTCGTTTTTGGTGCACCCACCCTGGGATCGTCGCTAAGACTCACCCGTCCACGTTTGAATTCTCCATACCAACGAGAAATTGTCGACTGATGTGGCGCTTTGTTGCCGAAAACAGACTCAGTAACTCAGCAAGACATTCTTATTGCGATAATTGTCTCTGAAAGTTTTAATAAATTATGGCGCGAAAATGTTCTCGGTTGAGTTCCATTTTTCGAATGACTTGGTGACACTTAAAAATTCACTGTAGTCAGAACACTGCACGTATTGTTGTGAAACCTTGAACTTAAGTTTACTAAAGAGTGAGGTTAAGATTCAGTACGGACGTTCGATTCGCGCGGCCTACTATGTTTCTATATGCAAAACTTAAAAGACATCCCTCGTAGAGGGAGAAATAAGTGCTGTAGTAGAAGAAAACAATTCAATCCACCAACAACAGGCATAATAAAAGTCCATCTATACAAACGTACACAAATATCATTCCCTAAAATTAGGGTGGCAGCTCCGAATAGAACAGGCCAGAGGGGGGAGTTACAATTTATCAATAGTCTAGCTCTATACGCAGCTAATGTGTCGTAACATTTTAACATCTAATGGCACTTGCATATGCTGTGTCTAATACAGAGGCCGATTGTAACGGGTGTCTACGACCCCTACTCTACATTTCAATTATCGTTGCACTCGATACAGACCCATACAAATCTTCTGAACCATTTAGTTTGGTGACCACGGATTATGTATATCAGATAATTTCAATTGAAGGTTATTACTGTTCTACAATGTAATTCAATCTAGAATAAAAGTCACTGACAATTTTGTGAAATTACGCCGGATGCTGTGGCTTAAACGAATTCTTATCGACCACCCTCATTGGTATATTGAAATGAAGACGAAACATTACCTTACAAAACATTTTAAACAAAATTAGAAATAAAAAGTCTAATGGCCTTGATAATATTACTTTACATCTTTTCAATGGGATTTCGCCAACGGGTACACCCAGACAGAAGGACATTTGTGCAAGTGCACCAAAGACTTCGAGATACAGGAAGTGTTCAGCCCACTAATACTCGCACTCGTGAAAGACGGTTTACTGTAGAGGAGGAGGAACAGATTTTAAATTTCATGGAAATCAATGCAGATATCAGCACTCGGGAATTAGGCTGCCGCGTAGGACTATCGCATACCATAGTCCTTAGAATCCTACGGGAAAATTTGCTTTATCCCTACCATGTACAACGTGTGCAGGCCTTGTTACTAGAAGGCTATCCTGGCAGACTAACATTCTGTCAGTGGTTTTTGCACAAAAACATTGAGAATCCGGAATTTTTTTTTAAAACATTCTAGCGACAGACGAATGTACTTTTACGCGAGACGGGATATTAAATTTCCATAATACTCACTCGTGGGCCCAAGAAAATCCTCATACCATTCGTGAAGGTCATTTCCAACAACGTTTTAAAATAAATATTTGGGCGGGTCTTCTTGACGATCAGGTTATTGGCCCTCTCGAGTTAACCTCGAAGTTATTAGGAGTAGGATACCTTAGCTTTCTAGCCAATAACCTACCAGAACTTTTGGAACAGACCTTAGATAACTTGCCATTACAACGGAGACAGAATTTGTGGTCTCTTCATGATGCGGCAGCACCACACATTCTGAGAGGCGTCATTCACTATTTGAATGAACATTATCCAAATCGCTGGATCGGTCGAAATGCTCCTGATCCTCGGAAATGGCCAGCAAGATCTCCTGACCTCAATCCGATGGATTTCTGGTATTGGGGAGAACTTAAAGGGATGGTGTATGGGGCTGGTAAAATAGCAACTGAAGCACATCTTCGCGGAAAAAATTTTAATGCGGTTGAAATAATAGATGGACAACTTCGAGGACCTAGAGTAAGAAGAAACTGGGTTCGTCGTAATGAAGCTTGTGTGGAAAGTGGAGGACGACATTTTGAACACCTTCTTTAAATACAAAAAAGGTGCCGTGTCGGTTTTAAAAAGAAAAACAATGTATGTATCAAAATTGTGTTACCTATTTATAAATGGATTTTTTTAATACGTTCAATAAACTTTCACATACTAGGTGAAGCGCTGAGACAGTTATTGGTAAGTCCGTTTTTTTAATTGTTTGCATTTTACGAGTACATTATCAAATAATGAAATAATACCTAAGAGCCAAAAATAACAAACTTCATCTTTATTTACACTGCGTATTCCGTCGTAATTTGCGTCTGGCATTGCGGCGTTGTCAGATTTTATTTTACTTTAAAGTCGCTTTTCTCTAAAAAAATGCCGTGTTGACCCCCATGTTATATGAAACTTTTTCCTTCTTTTAACCGCCTCTATCATCCATTTAAATACCTATCATAACGTTCACACCCTGTATATCTAAACTACTAGAAAAGGCCAGACTATATGATTTTGCTAAAAAACCGCATATCCTGAATATACGAGTATGCCAACGTGGACTTAGAGCTGAGAAATCCGTCGAAATTGCAAGCTGTCATTCGCTTGAATTCACTTTTAGTAGACTTGACTATGGCGAATATGTAGTATCTTTACTCTTTGAGCTATCTGAGGCATTCAATACTATAGACAGTAAAATACCTAACCAAAAATTACATACTTCTTTTGGAATTGGATCATCTCTTAGGTGGAGGACAGAAACCTAAAACTTGGAAGTATAACTCTTGATTTATATTCTGTTGAACATGGTGTACCTCAAGGATCTGTACTGGGACCACTGCTGTTCAATTTATACGTCAGTGGCTTGCCCAGTCATATCTCAGAGGGACCATGTTTGCAGATGACACCACTATAGCTGAATCTGCAAAAAGTGTCAATAAAATTCACTATAGAATTCAACGTGTATTCGAATTTTCTGCTTGGTGTCAAAGAAATCGGTTAATTTGAAATTGTAATAAAACTGTTGTTATCAATTTTAACATCCAACGTACTATACAATTGACTTGGACTTGAATATGTATGATCTTATTATATACGATTCTTGTAAATTACTTGGTTCATATTTTTTTATTGTAAACTCGAATATCTTGCGGCCAGAGAGAAAGTCAGCTACCCTTCTAGAGGATTCTCTGGGAGGCCATAGGATGGAAGTTCGCATAAGAGGGCAGCGTACCACAGCTGATCGACCGCTTTCATGATATCAATAGCAACGACATGAGTGTCAACGTAAGACTGGATGAGTTTACTCCACAATTGCGTGACGTAAGCTAGGAAGTCCCCTGTGGATCCCTGGTGCCGGAAACCATACTGCCTGTCGCTAATAACAGAAAGCGGAGCTATAGGTCTGTAGTTGTATACGTTAGTCTTAGATCCTTCTTTTTTGGAATGGGCTGGGCATGAGCTACTTCCAGTTTTTTCCAGTACAATGGCAGGAATCAAGTCCGGACCAGAGGCTTTGTTGATGTCGAGCAACAAGAGCACACATCCTACGATCTTATGCCTGAATGTTATTTCCTGCATAGTGTAGGGAGTCCTTAGCTCCTGACACGTAAGTGGTGTAAGGCTATTCTGTGGTAAATTACTTTCAATCTGCTTGGCCAGCGACCAAAAAGACCGACTGGTCTTTGGCATTGCGAACCGCTTCGTTATACTAGTTTCTGGACTCGACGTCGACTTGTCTGTTCTCTACAGTGAGGTTTTGTAGGAAGGTTTCTACGATGGCGTTCAATGAAGTCATACTATGCAGCGTTAGTAATTGTACACAAGGTTCAGAACCAGCAGGTTTCGCATATGCCTAGGGTACACTAAGCCGCACATGCGTAGCTAACTGCTAGTCTAATAACTACATTGTATAACCGAATTTTGATCATCAAATTTAATTGAGTGGTTCTTCATAATATCGGGTTTATTTACCAAAACGTAATTTGGAATTTTGATATTTAACGCTTCGGTAAGCTTTTGCCAGGCTATCCCCTTCGTCAAAAGAAGAGTAACACCAAGGTACTGCCAAAATTCTTTTCGCGAGTTCCGCACGGGTATCACGTATCTTGAAAAGTGACATTATGCCGATTTTTCTGACATTATGCTGTTTTTTTGACATTATGTAGGTTTCTCTACAAGATATTAACTTAGCACTTAGTTGTACGCGTTGCCCAAATGTCATGAGGCTTGTTATCAATCTTTGGCTCTGATGTGATGTAAAATCTGCTTCTAAGATGGCATTACTGGAGGCCTAAGCTGTAAGTTGTATGTGTTGATGATAATTACATTGTGTTCTTGTCTCAAATACACTTAATTGAGATTCAAAGCTAGAAATTAGTTGCGCATCCACTTTTTCTTATCCAGTCTGGAAATTACATATACAAATTTGCTAAATTTAAAAAATGAGAGAGATAAGAAATAATTATATTCACTGTACACTGTCGAATTACAAGCTATATACTTATATGCTAACAGTAATTAATAATAATAATAATAATAATATTTATTCGCCAAAATACAAAAAATGGGCAAATAAATATGAAAAAACCACAGAAGGCATCGCTTGTGTGTGGTTTATATCTTAATAACTAACAATCAATCATATATGTGTATAACAATTATTGTTAAATCTAAAAGGTATTAATGTAATTGGAATTTGTAGTTTTAGTTTTCTATATAATTATGTATAGTCATTCGCTGCACATTACTAACTCAGTCTTTCAATTTTCTTCTAAATTTTTTTCCAAAATTAAGTATCTTTATTTCGTTTGGTACTACATTATATAATTTAGCTGCTAAGAATTTAAATGATTTTTTGAATAATGTTTTGTGTGGCCTTTGGATATTAGATGAGCCTATTCGCAATCGTGTGTTATGCTCGTGTTTATAGGATTTTTTCTTTTTATTACAATACTTATGGTATAAGGTGGTGGCATGTAAGAAATAAAGTTGTCTTGTATCAAGTATCCCTGTTTCTTGATATAAGTTGTTCGTTGGATATAATCTTGGCTTATGGAAAATGGCTTTCAGGTCAGAAATATATGTCTTGCAGGCGGCACCCCAGGCTGTGATGCCGTAATTATATGGGGTTCAACTAAGGCATGGTATAGGATTCGCAGATAACTTTCTGTAAGAATGTTAGCAAGCTTTTTGAGTTTATAGGCAACATTTCTAATTTTTTTGATAGCATATTTAATATGGTTATCCCACCTTAGATGTGAGTCTATAAATATTCCAAGATATTTCAAAGTGTTAACTCTATCGATTTTGGCCTTTTGGCCATGATAATTAACGGAAATTTGTTCGAAGGTAGGTAAAAATTTTGAATAGGATGTAAATGCAATAAATTTTGTTTTTTTGAAGTTAACTGTTAAAATTTTAGTATCAAACCAGTCAATGATCCTTATAAAATCCTGTTCAGCTATTTGCTTCAGTGTGCTCCAGTCATCAGCTTTATATAATACGAGGGTGTCATTTGCAAAACATATAATCTTTCCAGAACTGTTAATTTTGAATAAGTCATTTAAGTAGAGACTAAATAATAGTGGGCCTAGTACTGTTCCTTGAGGCACACCACACTTGATGTACATTTTTTTACTGTAAGTGTTAGTGATTTTGACAAACTGTGCCCGACTTGAAAGGTAATTTTTTAAAAGGATTTGTGACGCTCCCCTAAATCTCAATCTTTCCATAACTTTCAGGAGCTCGACATGGTTAACCGTATCAAAGGCGTTTTTTAGATCAACAAAGATACCAATAGTAGGTATCTTTTTGTTGACATTAGAGTTAATTTCATCCATTGCAGCCAAAATTGCATCTGTAGTAGATTTTCCTTTTCTAAATCCATATTGGTCAGAACATATAATTTTGTTTTTGTCCAAAAATTGTAATATCCTTTTTGTAGTAATTTTTCGCAAATTTTGGCTATATTCGATAGTACTGATATGGGTCTATAATTTGATGTTTCCATTCTGTTACCGCTTTTATAAACAGGAGTAATAACAGTTGTTTTAAATGCATCAGGACAAATTCCAGATTGGAAACACCAATTAATAACGTAAGAAAGTGGTTCGGCTAAGTCGTAGGCTATTATTTTTAAATGGTCAGCTTTGATACTATCTACACCAGGACTTTTTTGGTTTTAAGTGATATTACAGCTTCTTGTACTTCAATCGGACTAACGCTATCTAAAAAGAATGAATTGGGAAGTTGGGTTTTGTGAACTTTTCGTTCGAAACCATTTTTTTAATACTGGATGCTAAATTTTCTCCACACAACACGGGCGTGGTGATCATTTCTCGTAATTCTCCTCAGTTTTTCTTAATTTATAACTTTGAACATAACCTCTATCCAAATAGCACAACATAAAAATACCCCGTCGGGCACAGCCAATAGATGTACTTGATTGGCAGCATATTCAGTAATGATTATCTCACACAGCAAATATCACTGATTTTATACTATTTTATAACATGCAGACCAATACACATAGTCATCCAGATGCGATCTTGCTATTCAACGAACTTTCTTCTCAGAGATAAAAACTACAGACAAGCACCAGTTGGCCTCACAAAACAATGCAACCAATAATGCTTGTAGCTTAGTTGAGTGATTCTTCCATAGATGGACGTTCACAACGATCCTAGTGAGCAAACGTAGAATGACTGCTTGCAGCCTACAAAACTACCTAGTCTGCAAGTTGACATCTTATAGGTTTTTTGACGTTTTATAGGTTTTTTACATGATACCCGTGCGCCGTTCACTAAAGCTCTGACGAGATGATCCAGCATTGTCTGCGAGTTAATTCCATGAACCTTAGTGTGATATTCCATCTCAAGTTTCGCTAAATGCTGATTCTGTTTCATTTTCGTATCGCTCAACCTTTTATCCGTTCAACACCACCTGTATGTACAAACATAGCATAAATGGCCTCCGAGGTCGCGTAATGCCCGTGCACCGCGAAATAATTAATCATGGAAGTTGAGCAGTGTCACCGCCCAGGTTGTCAATAAGCCTCGCTCTATCTCGTTCTATCGCTCAATCCACACCTCTATCTCTATCTCTGTCCGCTTCCACGACATTACTTTTTCACCGGCAATTAACAGGAAGAGAGCATGCAAATCCGTGCACCGATGCCGATGTTGCTGCCCCTGCCCCCGGTCGCACATTAAATGCATACATGGGCGTGCATAGAGGTGAAAATTAAAAAAAAAAATGCTAGTAATAAATTGCACGCGCATTGATTCGACTAATGAGGAAATATGCCTGTCGACCTTTTGCAAAGAAATATAGTCACTTACACTGTTTCCAGCGGTCGATTCTGCCAGTAGGTGGCACTTGTGACCTGTATATTATGATAGAGACTAGCTGGTTTTGCTTAAGTCTTAGTCCCACCCAATGGTGTCACTTGCTAAAATCACGTAACTTTTTTTTTACTATTTATCATTTATCCGTAATTTGAATTTCTCTTCATTGATAATAGAGTGCCCATTCCTAGGCCAAACCCTATTAAATGATTTTCTTTTGGCATATTTTATAGTTTTATTGATTGTATAATTTCACTACTATTATACCTTTCTTTCTCAGCGATTCAGTATGGTGTTGACGATCAGCAAAAAACTCTGTAGTTTTTCTCCATTAGTTGGTTTCCTATAAAACATATCTTCTGCAAGGCCACTCAAGATACCTTCTTCTAGAACGTGACGTGTTCTGCGTGATTCGCTTTTCTGTTTCTGTTGAGGTCGTGGTGCAGGGGTTGTTTCGTTATTTTCCGGACTCTGGGTTATTAGGTCCCAAGCGCCAATGCATGGACTAGCACCCTTTTTTCGTGTAACTTAAGTTTAGTCATTTTGGTTTGGGTGCTACGTCTTCCATTTTTGTATGGGATTTTGACTCTCCGGTAAGTTCTTTTTTATACACCTTCGGACCACGTGCCTTAATGCGTGTCCTGATGACGTTCGTTCAATATCTGCTTTCTTTTAGTCAATAGAAACAGAAGATGATCATCATCCTTTCACCTCCAGTTGGTTGCATCTTGTTGCAGTTTTGGAAAAACCGTGATGTGAACAGAATAGAATATCATTCTAATTAACAATTTCATAGATCTTTATACATTTATTATTGCTTATTGAATTTCTTAGAGACTTATTGATTTTCTTGGACATTCTACGTATTCAAATATGGGGGCAGTGCCTACATGGCACCTTCTATTACATTGATCATGATTTTGATTTTTGAGCTGCCGTTATTGGCCAAACAATGATATGTTTAAATTCCTGACGGACATTTTCAAAAACATGTTGTGGGATATCATGGCAGCTTTCGATGACATTGAAAACAAACGTAGCGTGCTTATACTACGAGTATAACATCTAGGCAAATATCGACATTTTCTATGAAATACCTTGTAAATCATTTAATAATATTACTGTTTTCTTCTCTTCTTCGGATAATTTCTTTTTCATTGTACTCATTCTGGAAAACCGTCGATTAATTTGCAAACTGTCAATTTATTATTTTTGAGCTAAAGACATTCACTGAAACTGAAACGTAGGTGAAAATTGCAAGAAGCTGCACTGCTGGTTGCCTTCATTCATTCGGCTTGCTGACTAGATGCTGCTATAGTCTGCAAAGTGCCTCACATCAAGGCGCTGATTTGTATTTTTTACTTGACATCGCAAAATAGATTTCTATAAGATTTGAATGACTGGAAATATAAAATGATGTGAAATTCAATAACCTTGTCACGTCTTATAAATATCCCAATCTGTATCCTATTTTCACACCTGTTAATTGAAATATACTTCACCATTCAGAGATTTTCTCTCTTATTTTTGAAATTCAGCATATTTGCATGTGTCATTTCCAAGATGAAGCATACATCCAAAGAAGTGTATTTGAGACAAGAAATCAAGAGAGGTATGATCATCACAGATTATTATCATACAAATTCTCAATAAGTTAAGCACCTACGCACTGCCGTTTTGGCCCGTTTTATTCCAGCTATATATAGTATACAACTTACAGGTTAGAGGCCAATAATGCCATCTCTGAGGCGATGTTACATCATATCAAAGCCAAATCATGATAGCTCAAGAGTTATAACGTTTAGGCAACACGTATAGCTAGACAACGAGTGCACATCTAGTAAACAACAGTTAGATCAAAAGTTGACATCTCATAGGAAAACCCTACATAATGTCAGAAAAACACCTGTATAATGTCAAAGAACCGATATACTAATCAAATTCAAACGAATAACCAAATCAAAATGTATTTACCATTTCGGATTGGAATTTACCGATCCGTTCAAGCGAGTGTGGTTATCAGTTTGGTTATAGGATCCGTGACGTCATGAATCAGCTGTTATATGTCATAGTTATTACCGTAAAATTGTGGTATTTACCCACTCAGAAGTAGTTTTATATTTCTTGTTATTATTTTGAAATGTGACAAGTTAGAATTTTGCCGGATATTGGACTAATGTACTCAGCTACATTTTTGGGAAACTTGATACATGCTGACTTCAGTTTTAGCATACAGTAGAGCACCTTATTAGTTTTACTCATTACTGTTATTGGGGACACTTTAAATCTAGTTCCTATGCTTAACAAAGTATCCTGTGTAGCCATATACCACAAGAATCTTAAAATATGGCCATATAAACTCAATGGATGATGTCCACCTGTATACGGTTTTGCTAATACCTTTTTTTCATCGCTTTTCCATCATTTCTGCTGAATCAATAAATGTTTTCTTTTGCATGCGGCACAGTTTAGAGAATTGAAATGTATCATTGCTGCAATGCCATAGTTCCATCATTAAAAATTTTTTTCGGAAAAAAAGCACTTCTCCCATGAATATTATGAAAGGTTTCTTTTTTTAAACTTTCCATACACTGTTGTAGACGAAAAAGTTCCGATTATTAAGTGGTAATAAAGATAATCAGAAATTATATACGCGCTTTTCTAAAATAAACAACTTGCAACAAAACCGCGGTTAAAACCAACGCGTTCAAGCGATTCGAGTAACTGGCGTCACCAACCCGTGTGTCATCTTGAACCATATTATAACCGCGGTTATTCGCTTGGATTTGATTAATGTCACTTTTCAACTTACGTAATACCCCTGGCAATCTGTGAGCTTATAGCTATCAGATTTTGCCTACTCACTAAAACTTAGCACCAAAAAACAAACCGAAATTTATAATCATAATGCTGAAAAGATACGACCAGAAAAGTCAAACGTTTATTACAAGCCTAGCTGGGTAATTACCTAAAAAATATCTATATTTCCAAAAATGTCGCTATAATGAAACTTGTGAACTAGATAAGCTGCTAGTGTGCCGCTAGTTCATTCCGCGCCAGCAACAAGTGAGCACGAAGTAAATGTTAGCTAGTTCAAAGGTGACATTTATAGAAAACCTACATAAAGAAATAAAAAAATCGATATAATGTCACGTTTAAGTTACATAATACTATTGCCGCACTGACATTATGTAGGTTTTCCTATAAAATTTTACCTTTGAACTAGATGACATTTACTCATGTTCACCTGTAGTAAGCGTGGAGTGAACTAGTGGGACATTAGCGGCTACCAAGTGCACACGCTGACATTGACCGATTTTTTTTTGGACATTATATGGGTTGAATACGTAATAACCCTGCTGCGCTGTCGGATTGTGATTCGCTACAAAATTGTAAAAGCATATAATTTTCATAATATTTCGCATTAACCACTAAACCTGATCACAAAGAAACCAAACCAAAATTAACCATCAAAATGCTAAAAGGTTAGCAAAGAAAAACCTTTCTGACATTGATAAAAGTCTGTGATGACAACTGCTACACCCTACTAGCAATGCAAATGTTAAATTCTCCCTCAAGGAAGCTTTATTGTTTGTTTGAAATCCAAGGAAGTATCACTTCTCAAGTGACAATCTTCAAGGAACGTCTATGTGACGTTAAAGCTTTACTTAGACTATTTAAACGCAAATATTAACTGCGCTACTATCGAACGCGTTTGATCGCCTGCCTGGGAGGCGTAAATAACTTTATTTTCGAAGGCGAACATTTCATGTTGCATAATTAATTTGATGTAGTGGAGTTATTCTGCTGCAGCTACGATTCGTTACAGCAGTGACACAGCCTGAGCAATATCCCATCCCACTTCAAATGCACAACGAACGATGGTTTTCTGCAAGGAAAATTATTGGGTCTAGTCACCAAACGATACTACAGCGAAGTTCTTCTTCAGACATGACTGCAGACTGAAATATGAATGATTCTAGAATAAGCTACGAGTGATGTTGCAGTTGCGCTTGGAAATATGGTGCTCGTGTTTGGTAGAAGTTATGCGAATTTGGTTTTTCGTTTGCCAGATTTGTATGAGACGTGGGTGTAGTTCACCTTAACTCTTCATTTTCTTATCGGTAAGAGAGATCACGTCTCAAAACTTAATGTATACAGCGTGTTCCTTAATGATATGCGGATATTTAAGAGTGTGAATCTAAGTGAAAATTAATGTTAGTTTGTTTTATAAACTATGGTCCAAAAATGTTTTCTCGGGGTGTTGAAGTTTTAGGAAAAAAATGAAAATTAATTAATATTTTCAGAACCGCTTCAGTTACTTCACTGATATTTAGTACGTAGTGAAAGTAAGTAAAGTTGCATATTTTTCAATGCAAAATAATGTTTAGCTTTAACAGTGCCGTGCGTACGGGTATTGACTTCGATATTTTTTAAGACAAAAATTGTACCCAATGGTTTTTTGCCAAATAAAAATTATTTTTCAATTTCCCGTTCAATTTAAAACAAATGATCGCTCTTGAGTTGTTTTTCTTCGATGCGCTATTTTTGAGTAAAAAAATAAAAACCGTTCTATTGTCTAACTTATTTTTAATTTAATTGGAAAAGTTGATCACATTAGGCGTAATGAACAACAACAACTGACAACATAACATCACATTAAAACCAACAAATTGATTACAAAAATTGTTAAAAATGACCTCCTTCACTTAGTATGCATGCTTCTCCGCCTTCCTTCTCATAGAATTGCGCACTCGTTGAAATATCCCTGGAGCGTTTTTATTCTATCACAAGCTGTAACTGTTCTTTCTCTTAATTCCTCTACAGTGTTAATGGGACTTGTGTTTTAAAATAGCCCTACAAAAATAAATCTAAACTGTTTAGGTCTGGGGACCTTGGTGGCCATTCTTGGGGACCACCGCGGCCAATCCAGCGATTTGGATAAACAGTGGCCCACAAATGATTTTTGTGGAAATTCTGAATGGCATTTCGAAAAAAATTAGCTTCGTCCGTGAACAGAATCATTGATTCAAATTGCGGATTTTGTGTAATATTTTGAAGATACCACTGACAAAAGGTCACACGCCTTGGAAAATCAATGGGAAGTAATGCCTGTACTCTTGAAATATGGTAAGGATATAACAAAAAATCCACTAAAATTCTCCAAACAATCGGAAGGCAAATGTTTAAGTGTCTAGCGATCTTCCTCGTACTCATTTCAGGATGTTCTTCGACTTCGTGCAGCACTGCTTCCTCAATTTCAGGTCTCTTAGAGGTCTACCTTCAGACGTTCCTTTTCGCACAAAACCAGTTTCAACAAGACGACGATGAATATTAGAAAAGGTTCGACTATCTGGCAAAGCACGATCGGGATATCTCTGGTGACAAATCTATCTGGCTTGCTCACCATTACGGTCGGCAAGACCATATACGTAATGCATTTCCGCCATTTCTGCATTTGAATAATTCACCATTATTAACAAGATTGTAAAAACTAAATAATGAAAAAGATGTCACAGTGAACAGATTTGAATAACAGAGACTTGTCAAATGTCATAAGCCAGTGACATATTCCAGAGCAACTAGATATTTTTTGCTAAATTGCATTCTTCAATTATTACATTGATTTTCTCGGACAATAGAATGGTTTTTATTTTTTTACTCAAAAATGGCGCATCGAAAGAAAAAACTTAAGAGAGATCATTTATTTTGAATTGAACGGGGAATTCAAAAATAATTTTTTTTGGCAAAAAACTATTGGAGTACCATTCTTTCTTCAATAAACGTACGCACGCCACTGTTAAAGCTAAACATTATTTTTGCATTGAAAAATCTGCAACTTTATTAATTTCCACTACGTACTAAATATCAGTGAAGTAACTGAAGCGGTTCTGAAAATATTAATTAATTTCCATTTTTTCCTAAAACTTCAACACCCCGAGTTTTTGTAAGGAAACATTTTTGGACCATAGTTTATAAAGCAAACTAACTTTAATTTTTCATGTAGATTCAGACCCTCAAATATTCGCATACCGTTAAGGAACAACCTGTGTATTTCAAAATAAAAAAATAAATAAAGAAATAACAATAAATTCTAACTTTAATATTAATAAAATAAATGATCCCGTTTCAAAACAAAAACTAAATACAAAACCTCTCTAGAATTAATGAACAATATTGTAACCCTGTATAGTGCGGTAGGCTACAGTCATGTAGACCAGAGTTAGGAGGTAAACCTCATGGAGTGGGGATAAAGCCAAAAATGTCGACGATGAGGTCAGTTGGTACAATGTGCAGCAAATGAATTTCTGGTAATGCGCATAGGGCATATCTCCCTTTGTCGCTGTCATTGTGACTATAAACAACTCCAACTTTGACAGCTTGGACGAGTTGCAAGTAGAAATATAGGAAAATATTAATAAACCACGAACTACTAAATCTACAAAGTATGGCAAAATATCATTGAAATACATAACAGCAGGTTATGTTGACATTTTTCAATGCGCATGTGCTTTACGCAAGTGTTCTACGTCCATTAGACTTCCGAGAGTAACACCATCCTTGGCGACAGTATTGGCTTCATATGAATACGTGTATTGCTTCTGCAGCTTAACCTCCTATCTCTAGTCTTCGTGGTTCTGACATGTGTTGTCAAATTGTAAGTTAGGTATGTTGTCAGATAGGTGTCAGTTTTGTTTATTTCTAAATCTTATGACATCTTTTGCGAATTTTTGTCTAGAAATCGATCTTCACATGTTACTAGGGTATATGAGGCAGTGTGTAGGGGTAGGATAAAGTTAAGTAAGTTTTGGGAGTTTTTGAGCGAATCAACGTGAAAGTCGTGAAAAACTGCATTTCTACGATGAAAAGAACAATTGTAGCGAGAAGTAAACATTATTCATCTCCTTTTGTTTTATTAACATCATCTGTAATAGTTTTAGGTTAACAAAATTTCCCCTCCTGCAAGCTTTTGCTCTTATTCCAATTTAATTGGGCACTAGGTATCTAAAGATGGTTAGTACGAACTTTTTGTGTTCTTATGATATCGAAAATTTATTTATTAATCCATACACTGCCTGAACAGAGTGATCCAATTAACAGCCAGGGAAAAACAAAAAATGATTCATAAAAAAAACTCTAAACAGTACATGATACAAAAAACATAAATATAAATTATCCAATTGTTAAAAAACACCTCTTGAGATCGATCGGGATCGATTTTGGTGGAACTTAAAATATCAAATTCCCTTACATTGTCACAGACATTACCTACACATACAACATAAAGAGGCGAAAATAATAAATTTGTCCGCGGAACAGGTAAATAAAATGAATTGTTACCCCCATGACGAGTACGGAAATCGGGAACGCGTAAAGATCCTGTCTAGAAGAAAAGGGCAATCAATTGTTCCATTCAACAAATTACATAAAAATTTAGCAGCTAACAGATTCATACGCTTGACTAAATTAGGTAAATTATATCTACTTAAGAGAATGTCATTGCGTATACCCCTTTCAGGGTACGCTCTATCATCTTTAAACAATAAGTATTTCACAAAACGAAGTTGGATTCTGTCGATGTTTTTATAGTGTATATCATAGGCCGGGTACCAGATAATCGAACAGTACTCTAAAATAGATCTGACAAAAGCATTAAAAAGTAAAAGTAATGTATACTAAGTGACATATAAATCCGAACACCCAGTTTAAATGGTTTTATTTTAATAAAATTTTGTATAAGTACTTAATGAAGCATAATAAGTAAATGATAAAAATTTCAAAATGATTGCACTGCTTTAAAGCCCTTTGACCTTTAATAATGTGTGGATGCACCCTGATGTGCTACGCATTCTCCAACGCGCCTAGGCATGCTTCTGATCAGGTGATCAATGTCCTCCTGTGGTATCTCATTCCAGGCAACCACCAACTCCTCTCGAAGTGCTTCTAGAGTCTGAGGAGGACGTTGTAAATTGAGCAATCTCCTACCCATCATATCCCACACGTGCTCAATTGAGGATAAGTCGGGAGATCTTGGTGGCCATGGTAACAATGTGACATCATTATGTTGAAAGACGTCTATTGTGATTCTTGCAACATGTGGTCGGGTATTATCTTGTTGGAAAGTTGGATCTGCCAGGGTGTCAAGATAGGGTAAAAGATGGGGTTCTAGAACTTCGTCGATATAACGCTGCGCGTTCATGTTACCTCTGATGAAGATTAAAGGTGACCTGGAACCATAAGCTATAGCACCCCAAACCATAACTCCAACAGTATGATGAACATGTCTTTCAACAAAAACCTGTGGATTCCTCCTTTCACCACGTCGCCTTCTAACCCTGGCACGACCATCGTGCATGCCTAAACAAAATCGAGACTCGTCACTAAAGACAATACTGTTCCATTCCTGATCCCAGAGTGACCGTTGTCTGCACCACTCAAGGCGATTACGTCGGTGTTCTCGAGTTAAAGGGAGGACCCAGTGTGGCCGGTATGAAAACAAGCCAAAACTTCTCATTCGTCGGTAAACATTTCGCATGCCAATAGGTCTTCCGTGTTCTGCAAACCATTCATTTGCAATGGACCTGGTAGTGGAGAAACGGTCCCTTAAGGCCAATAATCTTAGGCGGCGATCTTCACGGTCTGTTGTTCTACGGCGGCGTCCAGTGCCCCTTGCTCTTTGCGTACGGCCTTCTCAAAGCCATGCCCGACAACACCTAACCACAGTGTCTACACTTCTTTGCACTCTAACTGCAATTGCCCGAAAAGAAAGTCCAGCTTCCCGAAGTCCCACTATACGGCCCCTATCAAACTCACTAAGTTGACGAAATCGTACAGGTCTCCGTACTCTAGACATCGTAACTGATCGTAAAGGATGTCAAGAACCAAAATCCGCCAACGTTGATTCTTTACTGCGGCTGAAATATTCATTTTTAGAGCGTTAGTGAATTAAAAAAAAACAGTACAAAAACCGGAATGTCTAACTGATAAGGCTGAAAATTTTTTCACTTGTTATTTACAGTAAGATAAATACATTCACCAACTTTTATTAAAATAAAACCATTTAAACTGGGTGTTCGGATTTATATGTCACTTAGTATATTAGTATTATTGAAATGTCTACTGTTTCTTATAACAAAACCAAGATTTTTAAAAGCTTTTGCTATTATTGCATTAATGTGATCAATAAAAGAAAGCTTTAGATCAATACTCCCAATTCCTTGAGGATATTAAAACGACAAAGAACATTGCTACCGATTTCAAAATTAAAACATGTCGGTTCCACCCTGCATGTAAACGTCATGGTAGTACATTCATTGACATTCAAATGCATGTTATTTACTTTACAGCAGTGATCAATGACATTCAAATCAGCCCGTAACTGTCTTCTAAGCAACACACGCTATTAAAAATCTTGAGATCATCGGCATATAGCAGGTACTCACAACGCAAGTCTGTTGTAACATCATTGATAAAAATTAAAAATAATAGAGGACCCAAAACAGAACCTTGGGGCACCCCTGATGTAGCTAAAGCCGCACTAGACTTGTAGAATGTAGAACAATCTTCTAGAAGAGGGGTTCCCAGTTCATATTCGGTAAAAAATTGTCTTACCGTTATTAGACAGTTATAGTAGAAATGATATTCTCCAAAAGTCTCACTCTTGAACCATTTTATAGAGGATATTGAACAACGTTCAGGGCCAGCCCGTCCCAATATGACATATTTTGCAAAATGTTGCTTATGGTACGATGCTGTGTCGGCCTGTAAATTGTAACTGGTACATTGAGATAATTAAGGAAGCTGTGTTTCAGTAGTTGGAGAATTGTAGAACATTTTTTTACAGCAATCTTTCAAAGTCTGCATTTTGGAGGTATAGAGGACTAGTATGGAGAAATGTAGCACTAAATCATGATGATACAGCTTTCATCGCATTCATATACAGGGTGTTTCAGTTTATTGTTCCATAACTTTAAGATTCAATAGAACTTTTAAAATTAATGCATAAAGTCTATATAAACATGCGTCGAAAAATGCGTGGCTTCCGAAATACAGGGTGTTTAAATTTACTGTAGCCGCTAGAGGGCGCATTCTACTGTACTGGAAGTGTATTAAAATGACCGAAATTTTTTTCTTAGTGCAATTTTTTGCTTTTTGAATAAAAAACTGATTCTTCGCACTTTTCTGCATAAAAAAGCTCTCGTGTGAGTTTTCGTTATAGTTAGCCGTTTTTGAGATATTTCGATTTTTAAGGTTCGATGCATTTTTAATTATTTATGGGAAAATAATATTTTTTTTTACATTTTCGATTTGGAAATTACAAGTAATTAAGATGATCGTTTAGCAATATTCCTAACTCCAAATAAACACAAATAAACAGAATATTAATTTGTTTAATTTTCCAATATTATTTTTAACAAATTAAATTAATTATTTACAACTAAAATGCTATTGGATAGTTAGGACAAACATACAAAATCTAAAGTAGTTGCTCGAAATGTAAACCCAATTGTTCAGTACACAATTCACATCTACGAATGATCGAACGTGGTATAGCATTATTCAAATAAGGCCTTATTTCATCACATGCATTCCTGATTCTGTCTATTAGCATATCTCTTGTGGTTACGGGAGTCTGGTACCCTTTTTCTTTTAGAAATCCCCACACAAAGAAATCTAATGGATTTAGGTCAGGGGATCGTGGAGGCCAGGCGACTGGTCCTCCACGGTCGATCCATCTTTCTGGAAAAATTTCGTCCAGCCAGTTTCTAACTATTCTCGAATAATGAGCTGGACAAACCATCAAGATGGAACCAGGACAATCTTCTTAAATCTAACATAAACATCATCCCACACATATTGCATGTTAAAGGTAGGGTCCAAATAGTCGATTACGGTAGATACCAATCCACACGTTCACACTAAATTCGTGCTGAAAATTTATTTCCCGAAACTGCATGCGGATTTTCATGCGATCCAAATATGTTGACTATGAAAATTTACCACTCCACAATCTAGTGAAGCATGACTCATCGATCCATAAAACGTTACTTATTATCAGTTCTATTAAGAATCCACTGACAAAATGTGCTTCTTCGTCTCCGTCCCCTGGCTGTAGTCCTTGCACAGGTTGCAAATGGTAAGGACGTCTAGGGTCATTTCTAGAACACGGTGAACATGGCTTGCTGAAATTCCCAAGGCACCAGAAACTCTCCTAACACTTGTGGTCGGATCTCTATCAAACTCACGCAGAATCATGCGGGGTAAATCTGCGCTGACGAACATTTATGTTTTGATCCCTTTGGAGATTTCCAAAACCATTTTCAATTATTTGGCGATGCACTCTACAAATACTGAGCGAGTTGGATGTCGTCTGTTTGGAAATCTTCGTGCGTATTCTTGGCTGCTTCTGCTGCGTTTCCATTTACAAAGCCATACCAAAATGAATATCCGCTAACTCTTGATTGGAGAATAAAAATGGCATTTTTATAAAACTTACAAAAAAAAACAGGTAAAAGAAACTAAATTTCGTGCATATTCACAATTGCAAGAAAACGTTTCTGGTTTCAACAGACAACAAAACTAACTGTCAACTAATTGACGTTTAACCTTATTCTGCTTTCAATTCAAAAATATTTGCGGCACAGCCTACTTCTAAAACTTAACGTTATTTTATCATGAATAATTAAAAATGCATCGAACCTTAAAATCGAAATATCTCAAAACGGCTAACTATAACGAAAATTCACAAGAGAGCTTTTTTATGTTGGAAAAGTGCGAAGAATCCGTTTTTTATTCCACAAAGCAAAAACTTGCACTAGAAGAAATTTTTTTCGGTCATTTTTAATACACTACAGGTACAGTAGAGAGCGTCCTCTAGCGGCTACAGTAAAACTGTGCCCATGGTTCGTTTTGTCGTACCAAAGAACCCTGTATAAGAAATTTTCACTGTTATACATCAAATATTGTTCGAAATATTTAAAAAAAACTATTATTAGAAAGTAAATTTAAACACCCTGTATTTCGGAAAGCCACGCATTTTTCGACCCATGTTTATATAGACCTTACTGCATTAATTTTAAAAGTTCTATCGACTCATAAAGTTATGCAACAATAAACTGAAACACCCTGTACACTTGGAAAAGGCTGCCTTTTTAGCTAAATGTCAGTGACTTCATTCTTAAACATTGTTCATTCACATTTTCGCCAAGTATCAAAGTAATACCACAGAGTACGTTTTAGAAGATACAGTTACAGTTAACAATATATTATACCAATAAAAAAATTATTAGTTGTCTTTTCATAGAAATTAGTGCTTTTGAACAACAACCAATTTATTCGAGTAATTATCATATACGACATATTATTACAGATGAAATCATTGGAAAAACTTCTTGCACTGAATCTTACCTACTATATATTTACTGGATGCTGCAAATACAACATGAGATGATAGATTTACCACCGTTGAAATGGTTTGCAAAAAGGGTACATGGTAGCAGAGCAAGTTCATAATATCCGCTTTTTAATAACTACCGTATGTACCGTCGTAATAATTTATACCCTTCATCTTTGATCGTAAACCATGCTCAGAGCTAGTGGAATTCTCACTATGGTAGCGATAATGCATGGAGCGACTGATTGCAAAAGACGTTTATATTTAGTTCATATATTATTTGCTTTTATAGATGTTTTTTGGGCGCTAGGTCTCACTTTTCGACCTATAGACTACTTAATGCCCTAGGAAGATACAGTATCTTTGCGCCCGCTATGTACAGGGTGCGGCAGAGAAGATGGACGGTTTTAAAAAAATCATAAAATAGTTAATTTTTACTCGAAAACAAATTTATTGATGGAATCAGGTTCACAAGGAAATAGCATTCGAGACAGTCAAGTGTGGAAAATCACATCAGGCATGTGGTGGCCGAAATCGTTGATGCAGTGCTGGAGGCGTTCTTGGAAGTTCGCGTAGACTCTCTCCAACATCGCTCTCTCAACTTGGGCGACTTCCTCGCGAATTTCGCCCTTCAATTCGGGGCTTGTTCGCATATACTCTAGCCTTGAGGTATTCCCATAAGAAAAAATCGCATATGGATAAATCTGGGGACCGAGGAGGCCAATGAATATCGCCAAACCTGGAAGTAAGGCGACCAGGGAAGAGAGGGCAAATAACGTCCATGGATGCTCGGGCTGCGTGGCCCGGATTGGAACACGTCGCCGTCGTAATTCAGGGAGAAAGAAGTTGGTGATCCTGTCGACGTAGCGCTCTGAGTTCACGGTAACATCACGACCATTACCGTCTTCGAAGAAGTAAGGGCCAATGATGCAAGTTTGCGATACAGCGCACCAAACCGTTTCTTTTGGGCTGTGCAGAGGTCTTTCGTGTAACTGTTGCGGATTTTCATTAGCCCAATAACGACAATTCCGCTGGTTAACCATGCTGTTTAGGTGGAAGTGGGCTTCGTCACTCATAAACAAAATGAGGTTCTCATTTTGATCGATCAGTGCGTCCATCTCACGTGCAGCAGCGTGTTTCCGGGCAGATCGAGTCGGACTGCGATGAAAGACCTGTCGAACGCGTTTAACATTTTCAGGAGTTCGAACTGTTCGCGGCGCTCCTCTTGGTCTTCTGTTGATCAGTTCACCACGCCTGCGAAGTGATCCAACCCAACGAAGGATGGTGTTTCGAGAGGGAACAGCTCTATTCCGATGAATGTTGAAGTGGCGACGAAACTCACGCTGTACGACGATGACTGACTCATTATTTCGGACGAAAACTGGTAAAATAATGCTAGGATCTCGCCAGTGTTGTTCTCGATGGATTTTGAATTGAGCAAAGATGTTAATAGAAATTGTGGACATCTCTTTAAAAATGTGCATATATGTATATTGATTTTCTGGCGCAAACGCCAATTTAAAAATAACTTAAATTTCATGGAACCTTTTTATTGTTTAATGCGAATTCAAGAAAATAATGCAATAAAAAAAATTTATTTATTAAATTTAACCAAGGCCATCAATTATGAACAATCATCGGGATGGCGTCTAACAGTCCATTTCAGTCGTTCATGCAGCTGCTAAGAAAATTCATTGCCAGTTTTGTATAAGAAAATGCACTTTATTTATTGGCGACTGTGCATATTTTGTGTGGGGGGTGCATATTGTGCATATGTTCGCAAAATTGTGCATAATATGCACAATTGTGCATGTCGGCACATCCCTGGATCTCACGAGTCAAACGGCACCCTCCCCACCTCTCTCGTAGACGGAGGGGAGAGTACTACCCATCCCAAAAACGTCCGTCCTCTCTGCCGCACCCTGTATAAGTTAACCTATGACCCTATGTTGACCAAAGTATGACGTCTCAAAAAGACGTATTTAAAACATATTTGAGACAGACATTTGTACATTCACGAGTCAATATATCGTTTGGCACTACGTGCTCACGATGCCATAGTACGCACTTTACACTGTCAATACAGTGTGTGTTTGGCTATCTTCAGGCAAAATACGTTAATATCAACAGTAGAATGCAGAGACGGTATGCTGTTGTTTGAAACAGCTCGCTGGCAGTGCTAGCTACAGAAACTTTGTCACATATGGCCCTTGGATCGTAAATCGTATCGAATGACATCAATCCAGTGAGTGCTCGCTGTAATTGCCTGTATTCCGGATTCCACGGGCTGCCGTTGCTGGACAAATGGTGTTTCTAACGTCTGTTTTAGGTGTGTTCGCACCTGAGCCGCACACCATTTCGCACTTGATCGACCTTTTAACGGTTTTTCCTTTACTTCGATTTCTATCCCCTATGGCATCCGCTGCTGGCCCTTTTAAATTGTGATGTGTTGACGTAATCATGTTATTTATGATATTGGGGCGTGTGAAGGATTACAAGGTGGGGCGCGCAAAACACTTTGGCCAACCCTTGTACCGAAGGTGAACTATCTGGAAAAATAGCATTTTTTCAAAAAAGGAGACAGGTATGAATAACGATACCTGTAATCACAAGAATTTTTGAACTTTTGATAGTTTCTTCATATTTAACGAAAATACATGTTACTCATTCCTGTCGGTTTGTATGTATGTGTACCCACATCGGTTACACCAATTTTCATTAAATTTGGGAAATACAACTGTGGCGTCATAGTAGATAACGCTGCATTCATTTTTTTTGTTTATTTTATTTAGATTCTGTGCATTGGCAACCAGGTTATTACCAAAACCTTCTCAAATTCGATTTTCTGTGTTTATCGACCACTTGATCATGATCATTTCGGGGCGTAGTAATATCTGTTTTGGAAGAGCAAAATTATAGATAAATAATCTAATTATAGATACATAGCAGAGGCAGTGTCGAAAACGATCCTGAAGGGAAGCAAATGATACAAGAAGTGTGACAAACAAGTTAAGAGTGATCATAAAGCTCAAGAAGTATGTTTGCGTACAAGCTATTACTTACTGCAGATCACACGTTGCACATCATATTTGCTATGTATTGGGGACTTCTGGTAAATAAGAAATGCCACAAAATAATGGAATTTATTACCTACCAGAAAAATATTCATTTACAAGGCAATTTTACCAAACATAATTGAGGAATGACATAACTGAATAAGATACTTTTAAGATTCCTAAAACTACAAATAAATATATCACACAAATTACACATTCCATTAAAGTTGGAGCACATTGCTCTAACTAGTGACTTTAACAGCAAGTTCATATTTACAGATATACAACACAATAGTTGATCCTGTCGAAAACTAAATTTATTTATATAAAAGGATATTTGGGGTAGGAGTTCACACGAATCTATTAGGTGGTTCAGGAGCTTAAAGAGACATAATTGAGCTATGTTTATGTTTTTAAAGCTTCA